>CDFE01051118.1:0-10096 GCA_000826465.1 Acanthamoeba mauritaniensis | reverse complement strand
AATAAGAGGTACCTGGTTCTCCTGGATGAGCTTCCAGAAGAGCATGAGGACCTCCTGGTGACAGGAGACCTGCTTCGTGGAGTTGGGGAGGTAGGTGTTGTGCGCGCGGATCGGGTTGGAGAGGAGCTGGTGCATGGCTTCGTAGATCCACTCGTACTCGCGCACCTGGTCCACCGTCTTGAGATACTCTACGAAAATGTTACGCGCGCCGCCCGGCCGCATGATCAGAGTCGAGGGCTCGTGGTTCAGCAGTACCGCCAACACCTACGTCGTGTTGTATGTCGTCCATGAGCTCGCCCACACACGCACATAGACGACATACGACATGTGCCACACGTGGGGAGCAGAAAGTGGAAGGCCGCACCTGCAGCGAGGTGTCGGCGAGGCCCTCCCGGCTGTCGGTGAAGATGACGTGGTTGTAGGGCATGCCCCAGCCGACGGGGTCGTACGAGAGCGCGGTGTTGAGCAGCGAGTAGAAGATCGCGAGCGAGTGGTAAGACGTGTTGCACGCCACGATGTCCAGCCACTTGTTCACGTACTTGCCGGTCTCCTCCGGCGTTCTGGCAACGGGTTGCGCGCACGTCAGCGATGTGTGCCATGCGTGTGCGTGTGCGTGTGCGGTGGTGCGTCTGGTGGTGAGGATTTGTTTCTAACCTGTAGAGCGCCTCAGAGAAGAGGACCAGGAAGCAGCGCAGCACCTCCGTGCGGTTCGAGTGCATGTGCGCCGCCGTGGGAAGTGTCTGCCAAACATGCACGATGACAGTTGTTAGCACAGTCATTGACAGCCGCACGCGCACATGAACACACCCATCACACGTTATAACGCTCACGCATGGCGTGCACGGTGAGAGGAGGTCAAGTTCACATACGTCCTGCACGCCCACGCCGGGCTCCCAAACGTGCTCGAGAGGGAAGGTCTCGGCACTCTCAGCGGGCGCCTGGTTGAGCGGGGAGACGGTGAAGTTGGGGTAGAACAGCAGGTTCACGATCGCGTTCAGAAGGCGAATGGCCAGCGGGTCTGTCGGGTCCTCGCCCTTAAACAGCAGCGCGTCGGCCAGCACCCCGGCGGCCGGTTCGTACGTCGGCGACTGGCCAGTCGCAGCGGGTTCGACCGCAGCAACAGCGTCAGTGGTGGGCTGGTCGCCACTCTGAGGCTGTGCGGCAGCGCTGCTCTCTGCCGGGGCCTCAGCAGCAGCAGCGTCGGTGCTGTTCTCGGCGGGAGCGGCGGTGACGGGCAGTTCGCTGCGCCAGAAGACGGCCTCGAGGAAGTCGTCGGACTGGTCCTCGGTGATGAAGGGCAGCAGGCGCGTCACGAGTCGCACGCAGTTGAGGGCTGCCTTGTAGTCCGACGCCGTGTTCTTGGAGCCAGAGCCCACCACCTGCCGCATGCGCTTCACCACCTACATGCGCGCAGACGTACACGTGGACGAGGGACGCGTGAGCGTGGGGCACAGCCAGATGATTGTCATGATGAGGGCGGATAAGATGGAGGGGAATCAGTGGAGCGACACTGCGAGGGGAAGGAGGCCAACACAGGAAGATGGCGCGTGATGCAGCAATTTCATCTTTAAATCCAAAGGATCTTTACCTTGTTGAGAAGGATGGCGAGGTTACGCGGGTGTTGTTGCTTCATACGGCGCACATCATCAGGCTTCACACTGTTGAAGATGTCCTCGACCGACCCCGGCATGGACCAGAAAGCATCCCAAAATTGGTCGTCATCAGGCGCGATTTCGCGCTCAACCAGAGCCCGCAAGTAGGAGGGGTAGTCTTGCTTCGATGCAGCGAGTCCCATCTTTCTCTACTCTCTGCGACTTGGGCAAGTCGCGGGCGCCACCTCAGCAACACCGTCGGCAAGAAAGAAGGCAAGAGAATGTATGGAATGATTGACCGACTTTTCTTCTTCCGTGGAGCAGAGTCACTCTTCTCACGAGCTGGTGTGGTGGAGCTGGTGGAAGTCGATCGTGTCGGATCGCACGAACTCGGTCTCACCCACTCGCCTCACGAATGCAAGCGACTCGCCGCGGAAGAAGCCGTCGTCGTACCACGCCGCCATCTGCTCGGTGGAGTACGGTCCGTAGAGTTCGCCCTCCTCGCTCTGCTTGTACTCCCACACCACGCCGCTCGCCAGCGCAGCACTGGCCTCCGCCCGGCTTTCGGATCGGCTGCTGCACGGTGCGTGTTGCGTCAATGTTGAGTGCACGACAGATTGGAGGCTGCAGAGGCATACCTTGAGCTGCTGCTGCTGCTGCTGCTGCTCGTCGAACTTGGGCCAAGGAGGCTCTGCTGGGGTTTGGAGTCGTGGCTGTCGAGAAGGGTGGAGAGGATGCGCTCGCGCGTGTAGTCGTAGACGTTGACCCAGCCGTCGTCAAACAGCTTGCTGGCAGCATCGGTCACCAGATTCAGCTTGCGTCGACTGTCCTCCAAGTGCTCGGCCGCCTTCTGCTTTGTTTCCTCATCGACAGGGTCCGCCGCCGCCGCCGCCTTGCCTCTGGCCTTGCCTTTGCCCTTACCCTATCGAGACCATCAGAAATGTAAGCACACCAGCTGCACCGAGAAGTCAAGACACAGGCCAGTCGCCTACCTGAGCAGCGCGAGCGAGCTTGATCGTTTTGCCCAGCCTCTGGAGGGCCTGTTGCACGGTTTCCTCGGGCAGCAGCACTTCGCACACCTTTCGCTTCAACTCGAGCAAATTGTCAGGCTCCTGATGGTGAGAGACACGGAGCACGGCAAGGACGTGGTGAGTGGATCGTCACAAGGCACAGGCACAGGCGCACCGCACCTACAGAGAGAGAGAGCAGAGCAGACATACCTCGTCCTTGGGCGCGGCAGCCGGTGCGCGCGAGGGCACCGCGCGAGTGGTGGCCAGGGTCTCAGAATCGCGCAGCCAGGCGTCGGCCTGCAGCGCGTCAGCGCGGTGCTCCTTGGACAAGTTGCCCATGTCATCGCTCACGTCGTCGTCCTCCTCTCCATCCCTGCTCACAAGATGTTGGTCAAGAGTGGCGCGTAAGAAGCACAGTAAATCAACAAAAAAAGAGGGAGGGGCGTACTTGTCGCGGCGGGTGAAGATGAAGTTGCCAGTAGCGTCGAAGTAGCCCATCTCGAGATCCTCCGACAGATTGAAGGGCTCGATGGGCACCTCCTTGCCTTGGAGTGTGTAGCCGCTGCCGTGCACCAGCTCCTCGGCCAGCGATGCCTCACCACGGGCTTCTTCCTCCCCCTCGAGGCCCTCCTTATCGTCGCCACGACGAGTGCCAGCCGCATTCGCAATGTGGCTGTACTCTACTCGCCCGAATTCAGCATCTTCACGGAATGTCTGCTGGAATCGGCTGCTGGCTTTACGCGCGGCCCTCCTTTCCTCTTCTTCGCCCTCGCGTTGCCTCTCAAGTTCCATGGCCCTCTCCTCGTCGTCGCCGCCACCACCGCTGCCGCCACCTACGCTCACCTCGCCTTCACCAGTACGAGGGTGGCTGCGTTCCTCGTACTCGTCCTTGTCCTTGCCTTTGCGTGCTCGGCGTCTGTCCTGCGCCTCTGCATCATCGACGCGTGCTCGCTTCGCAGGCTGAACATCTCCACGATCCGCCTCTGCGTGAGCCTCTGTATTGCTTGCATGCTCCTCTTCCTCTTCGGCCTTGCGCTTGCTGCTCTGGCGCGAATCGTCTTCCATATCTATGCGTGTGCTGCGATGCTCAGATCTGGAGCTTGGGATCGAAAACGTAAAAGGTTGGGAAAAGTAGCGGCTTGGAAAGAAAATAAAACAGCCAGGCCAGAGATCAAATCGTGAAGGAAGGAAGAAAAAAGGAATTGACGGCCAATTCAATCTCGACGTAGCAGCTATCCACCGACAAGATGAAGAAGACCAAATCCAAAGCCCCCAAGAAGAACGACGACATGGAGGTGGCGAAGAGGAACGAACGGAATTGGGATGATGAGGCTCGGCGCTACATCGAGGGCGTGGCTGCCCTGCTCATTGCAGATTCGCGAGCGGGCCCGCTTCTCGCCGGCACAGGCTCTGGAGATGAGGTCGAGGAGAGGGTGGCCGGTGTACTCCATTCGCTGCTCGCCGACCGCGATGCATGGCCCGCCGCCGCCCGTCCGCTTCGCGATCACATCCTGGGCAGCCTCGACGCTCTGACAACCCTCCTCATCACCAAGTGCGCCACCCAGCTCTCCACTTTCGCTACTCCCGCATCTCCTCATTCGCATTCCTATTCCACAAATTTAATCTTATGATTAAACAATTCAATTTCGTGATTTAAATCTAGATTGGAGGCTGGTGTGGGCCTCAAGCGCAAGGCCGCCGCGGCCACGGCCAAGTCCGGCGCACGCCCGGCCAAGGTACGCGTAGCACCTCCCCTGTTGACGTCAATGAAAAGATGGGAAAACCACGGTTGCAGCCGCCGACCGTTGTTGGTGTCTCTCCATGGCGCTGCAGAAAGCGAGGAAGGGAGACGACGCCGAGGGGAAGGAGGAAGACGAAGAAGCCGAGGACGCCTTCGCGGCGTTCGGCCGCAGCGGGAGCCAGGCGGCGCTGAGCGCGCTCAAGCAGAACTTGGACGACAAGGCCCGCACCGCTCTCTGTACGTCAGCGAGAGTGGCCTATATCCCATCAAACGTTTGCCCATCGTTCCGCTCACGGTCACGCTGACACCCTCCTCCTCCTCCTCTTCCTTGTTCTCGTGCGTGCGTCTGCGCCGCGAGCAGACACGCAGCTGTTGCTGGCTCCCGCCACCGCAGAGCGGGCGCTGGCCAAGTTCATGGCCAGCTCCCAGGTATAGATGGTCGCTGTCGTGCGCGTGCATGTGCGTGTGGGGAGGGCCCGGGGGTGATGCACGCTCACTCCGCCTCTCTGCCAAACCACAGGAAAAGCTGACCATGGCCGACCGCCTGCTCCGGCTGCAACTGTTGACCTTCGCCGCCCCGACTGACGAGGCACGTACTCGATCGCGGACAGCGTAGCACACACGCACCACCGCACGTTCTCACCACCATGGGCGTTCATTCAACAACTTTTAGGAGACGAGTGCGGGCCTGCGCTTGTGTGCTGCCATCACGCGCGAGATCCACGACGTCATGCAGAACGAGGGCGCCCACGACGACGCGTAAGTGCTCTCAACACACACGACACGCACTACACACTCGAGCTCATGGTTTGCTGTCGACAACAGGAAGCTGTCGGTGCTGAAGGTGCTGGCGGGACACATGGCCGCGTGCGACTCCCGGCGGCGACTGGCCAGCCACTCGTCGACCGCGCCGTTGCCCGACCACGTCAAGCAGCGACGCGTGGCCCAGCGCCAGCGACGCCTCACCGGCCAGTGGACCGGCCGCTACCACCTCGCGCTGGCCGACCTCCTTAAGGAGTACATTAAGGTGGCGTCCCTGTTGTCATCCGAATTCGCGGTGCGCAAGGTCTACCCGGGCCTCCTCTTCAGTGTGTCGCTCGCCAGCGAGGGCGACATCCGCCTGCCGCTGGCCCTCCTCGGCGCCCTCTGCGAGCTTACCCACTCCGAAGCCGACGCCGACAGCGCCGCTCAGGCCCGGCTGCGTTTGGTGGCGCACAAGCTGTTCTACGACTTCTTCGTGAGCGAGGAGCGCGTGCTGCGGAACAACGCGTCGACTACAACGAAGAAGAAGACGAAGACGGCCGCGACGGTGCAGCAGGCGCTGTCGCAGGACCCGGCGACGCACTATGTCCGCTTCGCGCTGATGGCCAAGCGCAGCGTTGCGTTCTGGGGCGGGCGCAAGGAGCAGCAGCTGACCCAGCGCCGCGAAGAGGAGATCAAGCTCCGCAAGCGCAAGGACGTGCTCGCCACCCGCACCACCGAGGCCGGCGGCGATCTTGAAGGTTCGCACAGGCCTGTGTTTCGTATTTATCTTTCAGTTCCTCTCTTTATTTCTGTATTTATTCTCTCTGATGAAAACAGAGCTGCGCATGCTGGAGGCGACGATCGATGCGGGCTACAAGGTGGCCATGCCTCCGAGCCTCAAGGCCGGTCTCGCGCACAAGCTCAGCGGCAACCAGCTCCACTTCAGAAACATCACCGAGGACGAGCTGCTGGAGGTATGCACACGCATCATACACCACACGCACACGCACACGCACACGCACCATCGCAGGCGCTCATCTGTCCGCGTGGGTGTGTCAACTGCAGCTGCTTGCGGCGCCACGAAGCACCAAGACGGAACAAAACGAGGAGGAGGACGAGGGCGAAAACGACGTGGTCGTGGTGGGCGACGAAGACGAAGACGAAGACGAAGAGGCCGAGAATGGAGAGGAGGAGGAGGACACGAACGCCGACGGTGGGGACGGCGAGGAGTCCGCCCCCATCTTCGTCATCGACACCAAGGGAGCGCCCAAGTACGTACCCTGCGCCTGTTGCGTGCCGCGGGTTAAACCTCACGAAATGTGCGTGCGCCATCAGGCCGACGAAGCACACGGCCAAGCCCGCCGCTGCCGCCGCTGACAAAGAAAAGGCCGCGGCGCCGAGCAGCCTCCAGCGCGACGTGGCTGCCCTCCTCGAGCAGCTGAGCGAGGAGGAAGAAGAGTAACTTTTTGTCGTAGCCGTTCTCACCTGTCGCCACGACTTCTTCTTCTTCTTCTGTGGCTTTCTCCTGGTCGTCTTCTTCGCGTTGGCGCCTGGCGTGCCGGGTGAGTGGTGTTGCGGGGAAGCGGGCTCTCTTTTCGGAGTTGCGCGAATCACAGAAAAAGCGGGAAAACAAAATCCGAAAACAGGTCGCGTACACACAACGGCTACGAACACAAAAGAAGCTACCGCTACTTGTCCCGAGAAAGAAGAAGAAGAAGAAGAAGAAGAAGATGGCTTGCTTAAACCCTGTTTGGCCCGGAGCTGGTGGCGCTTGCTGGGAGCTGTGGAAGTGCAGCCCGTACGGGACCTACTCATCTTCCCCTTAGGATTCTTTGGTCTCTCCTCTCCTTGTGTCTCATCCTTTACTTTTACCCCCCAAAGGTGTTGCGGAGACCCTTGCAACTTCAGCGACGGCCTCTACTGTTGTACGGCGCCCTTCCCTTCATAATCTTCCTCTTTTTCAAACAGAGGTCGTCTACGCGATATCAAGTCACACCAACAGGCTAAGCAAAAATGTGTGGTGTTCTAGGCTTCACGTGGTACTGCTGTACGCCCTGCAACCTCTCCAAGCTGTGGGCGCACACCCTGGAGCAGGACTGCCAGTTCATCAACCACTTCATCCCCACCTTCCTCTTCAGCTGGTACAACTTTGCGCTTTACTCTTCGCCCACGCTCCTTTTTAGGCCAATAGTTGTAGCACTACATTTTGGCCGTTACATTCATGCACCACATGAGGCATGCTCATTTTTCGTTGCGTGCGTGGCTGCTGCAGCATCGTGGGCCCCATCGTCCGCCACAACCTCCGTCTGAAGGCGGGCGTGGGCGAAGACGACGCCATGGGCTGGATCGGCGACTTCTTCTGTGCCTGGTGCGCCACACTTCTCTCCTCTTTCGCATGCCTGCGCGCAATTGCTAACATGTAGCGCTCCCCCGGCTCCATCGGCTCGACGACAGGTGTTGCGGCATCTGCACGGTCGCGCAGTTCATGAGGACCACCAGCAAGAGCGATTGGGACTCGCTCAACGACCTGTCCGCCAACGGCCTTCGCATCTACGTTGAACCCATCAAGATGGTCAAGGCCTAGTCAGGCGCTATTTACATAACCAGGTCCCTGGTCAGTTGCATACCAACCAACCAACCAATAAAACCGGGAATAGATACCGCGTTGATCGCGACGTGCGGAGGAGAGAAGTCAAAGGAAGACAGGGATTTCGGGCGAACCTTATAAAATTGACCAACCGGAATACAACGTCTTTGAAATTTCGATAGTGCTCCAGGCTGGCGGCCGTTGGCTTTTCGTTCGGTTCGAACAACAGCAACGTCTCTCCGCCCCAACTACAAAAAGGCGCTGCGCACCCAGCATTCTACATTCAACCACCACAACAACAACTCCTACTCTTCTACCAACACCAACCACCACCAGCAACATGTCGTCGAACGAGCTCGAAGATGTCCGCCTACGGAGACAAGGCCATGGGCGCCATGAAGGAGAACGCCGGCTGGGCGATGGGCAACAAGCAGATGGAGACCGAGGGCAAGGCCCAGGGCGCCAAGGGCGACGCCCAGCTCGAGGCCGCCAGGGCCGAGCAGAAGGCCATCGGCGAGAAGGACAAGCTCAAGGGCAACGCCAAGGAGACCGCCGGCAACCTTCTCGGCAACGAGCAGTGGCAGGCCGAGGGCAAGGGCGATCGTCTCAAGGGCGAGGCTCGCGAGAAGATGAACATCTAAGCTCCCCACAACACCCCATTCTTGTGTAAAGTGACGATGGTAGTGTCAAGTGTGCATCACACCCAACAAAATCTCCCATTTTGCACTTCATCACGAGCACACCGACTTGCTGGGTCAAAAATCTGCCCTCGTTCCACTGACTTGCCGCCCCTACCTACCAAACTAAACCCGTACAGGCAGGACAGGTGCGCTCTGTTGGAGCCTATCCTTGTCGTGCACTGGCCTCATGCACTCTACACAACTTCACACTTTTTCTCTCCAACTTTTACCGCTATTGTTTTACGCAGGAGATGAGTGTTTGAGTGGTATGTGGCAAAATAGTAAGCGATACACTGCAACAAATAAATAATTGTTTGGGGTAAGTTCGTAATTTTACCCCTTTCAAAAAAAAAAAATGAAATGTAAAATAAAATACTCTGGGTTTGCCTCTCTTTCGCTCTTCCTCCTCTTTGTCGTGTCCACCAGTCTCCCAGTCTCATACATTGATGAGCAAGGGCTGTTCCTGCCTCTTCGCCAGCCACATGACCTCGTACTCCTGGTTTTTTGTTTGTGTCAAGGCCACATCCCAGTCAGGCTGTCAGCAAACACAGACGCAGAGATATATATGTATGTATGGAAATAATTTAAATAGATATATCTGGCTATGTTACAGTGGCGCAGGCGGTGAAGCACGTTGCATGGGGAGTGAGTGTATGTGTGGTTATAAATAATTTGTGCTATCGCCGCGCCGTGCTGCCGTGGGGGTGTGCATGGTGCGTGGCGTTTTGGGGTGTGTGCTCTACTCCCCCTTGCGTTTGGTGGCAATCACCTTGTCGAGGGACTTCTTGACGGAGCCCACAAAATTGGAGCTGGCGGGCCCGACGGGTTTGGTCTCCGGCTCCGCCTCGCTGGAGTCGTCTGGAGCGCACACAAAGTTGCAACACGACACACACGCGACACACAGCTACCGGTCAGCAACGAGCGGCACAATCAGCACGACAAGGGGAACGAGGAGCAGGAAGTGTGGGGGAAGAGGAAGACAGGGGAGCGGCGCTACATACCTAGAGGGAGGGAAGGTAGTGAGTACTCAGTGTTGTTTGCGGGAGGTGTGGTCGTAACGGTGCCCACCTCCACCACCTTCCTCCTCATCGTCGTGACTGTCATCCCCCCGCGGGTCGAGGAAGGGAAACGCACCCGGCATGCTCTCTCCATTGATGGCGCGCAGGAGTCGATTTCGGTCGTCGTCGTCGAGTGGTGGAAGCGCGCCGGCCTCCTCCATCTCTGAATCCTCCATCTCCAGGTCCGCCAGGCTCTCGGCCATTTCCGTTTGCCTGAATGTAGATGTAAGCATATATCGCCGACGCCGCATACACGACTCAACGTCAAGCTATGTTGCTGTTGTCGTTGGAGGGGGGGGGTGGACCCCAAGAGCGTTATCGTACCGTTGTCGTTCCTTGACCTTGCGCATGGCCTCTCGCGAAAGGAAGAAGAGCAAAACGAAGAGGATGATGGTCATGCCGATCTCAATGCCCAGCATGATCTATCACGCGGGCCGAGCGAGAGTGGCCGCGCAAAGGTAAATAAGTGTGTCTAGAGCTGAAGAAGAGGAGGAGGCGGAGGAGGAAGAAGAGTACCTTCTGCCAGAGGCCAAACTCGAAATCGCCGGTGGCGATGGAGGTGAGGTCGGCCATGGTGGTGCCCATGTAGACCAACATCAAAATCTCTGGGACCAGGCCGACAATGGTGGCGACGGAGAACGACAGCACGGACACATTCGATACCTGTGTGTGACGCAGAGCGTG
>CDFE01051090.1:0-10945 GCA_000826465.1 Acanthamoeba mauritaniensis | reverse complement strand
CGGAGGCCGGTCTTGTTGATGAGCCAGAAGTCGGTGAAGAAAGAGATTTTCTTGACGCCTGATTGACAGCCGTTCGAAAAAGGGCGAGGTCGAGGGTGAGATCAACACGTCATTGGCAAGAAAGGCGGGGAGGAGTACCAGTGTCGCTGATCTTGGCGCGGACGTTGACTGTCAGCGGAATTTTGGCCCTGTCCCTCATTTCGATGCTATCGACCACATCAGTGTTGATGGCAACCATGCTGCTCCATTCGAAGCCTAGCCAGGAAGGAGTGTTGAGCGGTTAACGTCGGTGGTGCTTACGTTCATGAGAGAACGTAGTATGTACCCTCCATTCGGATCGACACGTTGAGGTCGGTCTCGGGATCGAAAAAGTGGAGGGGGATCTTTTCTCCCTTGGCAATGCTCCCGTTCTCAATCCGCAGCCGATTCCGGTCTCGGAGAATCGACACCTCGTACTGCAGAGTAGCAACCCTTAGTACACAAGCTAAGGGTGCATGAGGTGCGTGTATTCGTGTGTGTGTGTGTGTGTGTGTGTGTGTGTGTGTGTGTGTGTGTGTGTGTGTGTTGGCGTGTGTGTTGGCGTGTGTGTTGGCGTGTGACGAGGTACCTGGATGGGGACTGGAAGGAGGTTCTCCAGCTGGAAGGGCGGGCAAATGGTGATGCGGTGCGGGATGCGTTCCATCGCCTCCGGATCGGTGCCCGCATCCTTGTCCACGACCACCTGGAAGATGTAGAACGGACCTCGCTTGGCTGTGAGGTCTTCGTTGGCGCAGATCATGAGACCGGCCTTCTTCTCCAGCTTGGAGCACACCAGCTTCTGCTTCGTGAACTTAGGCAGGCCGGTCATGGGCACCGGGTCCTACGCAATGATCGCAAAGCATACCAAGACAGGCAGGTCAATGACACTGCAGATTCGAGCGCGAAGAAAGAAGGCGAGTACTCTGGGATTAAGCGACGGCTGGAAGCGGATGGCGCCGTGGGTTGCCAGCTCCAGTGGCAGGAAGGCGGCTCTGCAGTGTCCACAACATGGAGTCAGTTAGCAATAGTGGCACTACAGGCTCTTGACAGGGTGAAGCGTACTCCTTGGGTTCGATGCAAAGCGGCACCGCAGAGGAATAGGCCTTGATGTCGTCGGGCATTTCCACAATCGCGTTCTACATAAATTCATGCGGTTAGACCGAGCCAAAGCACAGTGCCACTCATACACCGTACCAGGCGGCGCTCGGTGAAGTTGATTACTTGCACGTTGGAAGCAAATGTGAGCAGCACGCTGCCCTCGCGCATGCTCGCGGAATACAGCAGCTTGACATGGGTGTGACCGATGTCCAAAATGTGCGTGCCGAGCTTGTCGATGATGATACCCTGTAGCAGAACAATGCGAGCTTAGTTGCCTTTCTGGCGTGTGCGCGCGTGCTGAGTGTGCGTACCTCGATGGGCTTGTACTCGCCGTGCACTTGGATAGTCAAGGTCTTGTTTACCTGTCTCCTTTCCTTGGTGTTCAACCTATGCATAGGAGCCGAGTGGTCAGACTCAGCCAGCGTTCAAATCCAGACGAAAGACTTCTGCCGTACCGTCGCTGCTTGAGATGGGGGAAGGAGATGGGCATCGGCTGCTCTTCGCCCTTTTCCAGAGCGATCACGCTCTTGTCGTCCGATAGCCAATACCACATTTTCTGTTGCGTTGTATAAAAAACCCACGTGAGACATCGCCGTGCCCAGGCGAACAACGGGGAGGTGAAGTATTCATACCTGTCCCGTTTCGTTCTTGATGTAGTACGCGTGGTGCTCGATTGACTTGGCATTCTCCTCCTCAAAGGAATCGTCCTTCCACACTTCGACCACGTCCATGGAGGTCTCGAGGAAGGGTCGGGTGATGTTAAGCTCCAGCTTTTGGCCGGCCCTATGATACAAAGGGACCGTACAAAACAATAAGTCAGTGTGGCAAGCGGGACAAGTTTAAAGGCCGATCGACAAGATACCTGAACGTGATGTTGTGTCCGTTGACGCGCGAATACTTGAGCTCGAAGTTGAACTGCTCCAGCATGGGCTCCCACACCTAATTGATTGACGATCCCACGACACGACACGACACGACACGCCAAGCAAAGCTAAGCAAGGGCATGGATGTCCAGGCAGAACTCGGCGAGCAAGCCCAAAACGCACGTCAAATCGGTTGTTGAAGTAATTGGCGGCGATCATCGTGTTCACATGTGCCGTAAGCAGGCTGCTCCAGTCAGAGGCCTCGATTTTGCTTTTTGTGATGGGATGGAAAGAAATGGATCAGATATGTGCGTTTAGATACCAGTGAGCATGCGAGGCGAGCCACTCTCGTACCTCTGTGCCAAACTGAACTCGAGCAGCGGCGTGTTTTGGCCCATATAGTCGTTGATCAGGTACAGCACGACACCTCCGCTCATGATGGTCAGTGTCTGTGCATTGATTGTGTTTGCACGGTGCATTGGTTTAGTGTTTACTCAGACGGGCAACAACAACACGTGAAGAAGGAACCAACCTGTTGCTGGCTGTCAGTCTTCTGGACCACGCTCTGAGCAGCGGGAGGTGTTGCCTCGGCGACCGTAAGTTCATCAGATGCCCACTGGTCGGGTTCTGTGCGGACGAGCAGGGTTAGGGCAGCGGTGGCATCTTCAAGGGCAGAAGCTGTCAAGGTCAGCGGTTACCGGGTGTCTTGGGCTCTGTGGTCGGCGGACCCGCAGGTTTTTGCAGCTGTTTGAGGAGCAGCATCCACTTGTCTGTTCGGGGGCGAGGCCGAGTTAGTATGCCCTGCTACAGCTGTGGCCCACAGGGAAAGTGCTTGTACCCAGGATGTGCATAGCCAGCTTGTAGTCGTCGATCGACAAAGTGATGAGGGCCTGGTTGGTTTCGAGCACAATGTCGCAGCGGTTGATGGGCTTACTCAGTTGCGTGTACATGAGCTGCAGGTCCAATGGCTCAATGATAGCCACCTCGCGATCGAACTGTAGCCACAACAGCACGTGAATTAGGTTGATGTGCCATGGATCGAGCAAGTCACGGAACGTGAATCGTGCCTGGGTGGTGAGGGTAGAGAGCTCCTGAGAAACAGTCATGTCCGTCAGGGCTTCGTCAGCTTTGTACATCTGGGCGTCAAACCGAGCCTTGTTCACCTCAAGGTTCTTGAGCATCACGCGGAGCTTCTGGCCGCCTCCCTACAAGAACAAATGATTAGTTGCATTCCCACAGGAACAAGGCCACACGGTGCCACGTACTAGTTCAGGGTAGATGTTCATGAAGTTTAGCTCCGCGCTGGTCTTGGCGACGAATCCGCGGGTTACCGACTTGGAGTAGTCCTCTGCCCATTGTACGGTGAGAAACAAGGTCTATGAATCACTTGAGAAGTGTATAGGGGGGCACGTACCGAGGATGAGCAACTCAACGCCTCGCACAGCCACCTTGACGTTGATGGGGCCTTCGCCTCCGCCGTTGGTCGCCTCGAAGTTGGTCTTGAGCTCGGTCGCACTCGTGAGAGCTTCCGGCTGGGGTTCGCCGGTTTGCATCGCTTTGAGGGTCTTTTGCAGGGCGTCCACCACGCGCAGGCCCACATCCTTAGCTTCGAACAGAGGCTCCGGCACTGCGGCAACTCGAGTACCATGCACGGCGATGTAGACCTGTGGCGGTTCATGTTGGGAGTCAACATACAGCCGATGCCAGTCCCACACATGTAAGAAGATGGAGTGGCCGCACCGTTTGCTTGCTGGTGTAGTCTTTGCAATACTCGAGGGAAATCTCGGGCTGCGCGTTTGCTTTCGACAGAGAGAAGCCCAGCACGTGCCTGGGCACACCGATCGGTAGCCAATCAGCGAATTGGGTCAAACAAAGAGGTGGCATTTGTAGGCGGGTACCTGAACAGGTTGTCGGTGTCCCTCCGCTCGTCGGTGAGGTAGAGAGACCCCAGATCAACATTGCAAGTCATAGATTCATTGGAGAGCTGAGAGAAGTTGACCGCGAGCCGATGCGCAGCGAGCGATACCAGCCAGTCTTCATCGTCTATTGTGCACGTGGTGCCACAGGTCAGGTTGTTGGAATGTAATGTCTCAGATGAGAAAGCGAGCTGTGGTAAGAGTACCCTTGGCGTCGCGAGACATGACCTTCATGCTGATTTTGTCCAGGCACACGTTGGCTTGAAACTTGGTCCACACCTGATCGGAGCTCAAGGCCTGTGCGGGGACGACCTGGCTGCTAGTTGTCTGCTCGGCCGCTGGCAGTTGCGACGAGAAGGAGCTAAGCGCCTTCAGCAAACCGACCTGCTTGTCGTAGAGCTGCCGCAGGTTGTCCTCAACCACGTCCAGCACGAAATAGGTTTGCTTCTCTTTGATGTTGATATCGATCTGGATGGCGCGTTGCAAGTCAGCAAAGGAATGACCACCATGCGAAGAATGCGACAAAAAAATGATAGTGGCCAGTGTACGTGAGGAATGGCCAACGCAAAGTCCATGTCCGAGTGGCGGTGCTCAGAGTTGTCGATGGCGCGAGTCAAGCTCAAGTCCAGCTCGATGTCGGCAATCACCTTTTCCAAACGCCTGGAATGCGTGAGAAGATTGTGTGAGCTTCATGTGTGAGGATCGTTGGCATGAGGGCATTTTCGTACTCGATGTCGGG
The DNA here is from genome assembly GCA_000826465.1 of Acanthamoeba mauritaniensis. Lineage (NCBI taxonomy): Eukaryota > Discosea > Longamoebia > Acanthamoebidae > Acanthamoeba > Acanthamoeba mauritaniensis. The sequence continues at coordinate 6,311 of CDFE01051090.1, read as the reverse complement.
CTTGACTTGTTCCTTGGTGTCTTGAGGCGTGAAGGCGTCTTCGGACATGACACCCGACTCGAGCCGCATCTGTTTGATCGTCAGCAGCATTTGATCGAGGGCATCGCCATGCCGCTCGTGGCGGGCGAAGTGGTTGGCCAGAGTGATGTTGCCCAAATTAGCGACCAACACCTCCCTTAGATTGTAAGGTCACAAGCAACGATTACAGGTTAGCACAGCTTTTTTGCGCTTGTGCTATTGACGCTGCACAGGTACCTGCTGTTGCCGTTCTTCGGAAGAATGATGTGCGGATTGGAGATCGAGATATCCAGCTTGAGCAGCGTGCTCTTCTGTGCGCCAGGCTTGGGCGCCTGCTGCACCTGGCATAGGGCAAGTAAAAAATTGGAAGATGATCAAATGAGTGATAGAAGCACAAAAAAGGTCAGCTTCGGTGTGGAGAAGCGCACCTGTTTGACGTGGTTGAGACCAGGGCTGTCGGGAGGAGGTGCGAGGGAGTTCTGAATGGTCTTGAGATCGGACACAAAGAGCAGGAGCTCTCGGAAGAACGGCTGAATCACGATTAAACGAATCGAACTGATCTGGGCCGTGACCTGGAAAAGAGAAAGACAATTAAAAGGCTATCATCTAAAGCGGACGGGTGCGGCCCCATCGTGGTACGACGTACCATCATGTCGTAGCCAGGATATGTGGCTTCATCATCGGGGTTGTAGAGGTCAAAGGAGAAGATGACCATCTTTTTACCCAGCACCGGCTGAATGGAGATGATTTCCGTGTAGATTGAGTCCTTGTGCAGCGGATTGTGTGCTGAAACGATGTGAAATGTACGTTGTAAGCAAAATGAGTGGAATATAGAGCGGGAGGCAGGAGTGGCTTCACGTACCGCTGAGGAAGCCGACTTGGCCCTGGATGGAGACCGTCTTGTTGGCGTTAACGCCCACATGAATCTTAGCGCCCTCTAAACAGAACCTGGCCACCACCGCACCCGCTCTGGGAATGTCCAGCTTGAGCTTGCCGAACCGTGCGTCGATCTTCATGTTTCCACCGGCCTGTCAACCAATAAGTTTAGCGACCACACCTGGACTTCACAATGCACTACACGCCTGAACGTACCGCCTTGGGTTCGGAGGCCGGCGTGGTTCGCTGTACTACCGCGGTGTCTTCGGCCGGTGGTGCCAAGTTGTGGGCCTTCATCTGATCCACAATGTTTACGGTGGCGAAGCGGAGGATCGAGAACAGGGTCTGCGGGTTGAGCATCACATTCAAGCTGCCGAAGCGCAGGTCGATCCGCTGCTCCACGCCTGTACGAGAACGAGGCAGCCACGAATGCAAGGGTCAGCTGGAGTACGTCTCAACTCATGCTCTCCACTGCCACAATGACAATGTGCACCATCATATTCGGGCGACTCTTTGTTCACGTTCATGTAGCCGAGATGCAGCAGAGGATCAGAGCTCGAGGACAACTGCACATACCGCGACCAATTCAATGAGCTTAGCCATGATGCAAACAGGGTATAAGGCACAGTTCGGGTTTACCTCCGACGAGATGAGGTACTTGAAGGGAGCACCCCACGTCTGCTGGAAGTCCTCGACGGCCAAGTCATGAAGCACCACTTGGGCTGTCATGTCGAAAGTCCTCTTTTCGAACGTGACCTGCACCAGAGTCAAGAACACAGACAGCAATCAGAACCAAGGTAAGGAACATGGTCGTGCAAAGAACCAGCCAAGATTGATACCGAGATTCCCGTGACGCTGGCGGTGATCATCTTCTGTTCCTCGGCTTGGTCGTCCTGAGTTAGGGTCAGAGAGATGTCTGGGATGAGGAAGTAGAGCTGCATGACTGTCTTCTGCACAAGCAGCTCCATCTTCTGTTTCTTCAGCGCAGCCCTAGAAACACGACGTCAGTCTCAGACGATAGGCACAAAAACAACGGACGACCAGCACGCACAAAATGCATTTTGAGAGAGTGTTTGTACCCAATCTCTTCCTTGGTCTTGCTGGCTAGACGTGGCGAGACGGCGGCCGGGTCTTGAATCTTCTCCAGCTGCTGGGTGACTTCCTCCTGGATCTTTTGCTGCAGCTCCAACACCTTGTCGGCTGACTCCTGCGACAGCGAATCGAGCAGGGCTCTGCGCAAATCGAGTCCACATTAATTGTGAGTTGTCCCTCCTGCGCGGCTTGTGGGCAGCCACCTCAAAGCAGGCTGATTTAAAAACGCACCGAAGAATGCGGAAAAAGTAACGGCAACGCTTCGACGAAAGATAGAACTGCAACGAGGGCAGCTGGCCCGTGATCCTAGAGAGGGAAGAAGAGGTGTAAAGATCATACGCAACAGCTTAGTATCCAGCGGAATGGATAATAAAAAGACGAGCATAGTACTTGAGCTTGGTCATCGTGTCAGACGACACCATGCACAGCTGGAGGACCAGATTGACGTCAAAGTCTTGAATGATTTGGAGCACATTCTGCAATCGATTGACAAACGACAGTGTTAGTTGTGACAGGCTTGGCTATTTTGTCTATGCAACTGGGTGGCGAACCTTTTGGTCGGTCTTAAGCTCCCTCCAGTTTTCCTTCGAACCGGTGATCAGGGCTCGCACACGCGTGAGGTCGAGGTAGTACTTGTCGTAGAAGTCGTCCTCGGACAGCGAGAGCCTGTGTGTGTGTGTGTTGCACCACAAACCGGGTGAGAACATGGGACGCAGGCAACAAGTAACAATGGAGTGACAGATAAGACTGACCTGTTGTCCGAATCGGCTTGAGCGAGGCGCCTGTTTCTCTCCTTCTCGCCACCGGTCAGTCCGCTCTTAAAGGACAGCTTGCCAAGATCGATGACGAGGATAGGACCCTCCTCTACAAAGCTCTGTGGCACGATCACATTGGGCGCCTGCACCACGCACAAGCCAAGAGTCAAGCGCGCTGTCCGTGAGTACCTGCCCGATCAGGTGCTGATCTAAAAGAGATGCTGCCGCGTACCTGGATGTTCACCGAGAGATCAATTACGTTCCGGTTCTCCAGAGCCCAAGTCAGCTGCTGCAGGGTACGCTGTCGGATCTCTTCCAGCTGATTGGCGATCTGGAAAAGAAGGGTTGGCGATCGTTGATCCAGTACACAAAGTGAGTACAGTCAATGGGCACGACGTACCTGCAACGAGAGATCGTCGAGAGCGCCAGAGGTCGGGCGCCGGAAGAATCCCACTGCATCAGAGAACACACGGTCAGCCACACTCGAACCGAAGGTCAGGCTGTGTAGCCTCGGCCGAGGCGCATACCTATCTTGTTGACGCAGGACATGTTGAGGTAGATGTTGAGCGATTTCATGTCGAGCCCAAGCCTCAGATCGACGTTGGGGTTGTCCAGTGGGTGCTGATCGAACTTGAGCACCAGGAAGTTTTCCTCCTCCGGCCCGCTCCGGCCCTGCCAATAAACAATGAATGAACGATCAGAATCACCCATTCTGGCCTCAACAACGAAAGCTATCGGGTAAGGCTGGAGTACATACCTTGCCCTTGTTGTCCGTTGCCTGGAACTCTGGGGAGATGAGCTTGGGGTAGAGCGTTCCCTCCGTGCAGAAGTCGAGCACGTCGGCCGACTGCAGTTTGCCGCAGAACTGATTTGACAGCGACTACCGGTCAGGCGAAACCATCAACAACTCAACACGCTCACTCATGATGATCGCACTGTTACGTACCGACATGGAGCCTTCGCGCATCAGCAAAGAGATGTCGAATCGTTTGAATATGGCCTGAGTGAGAGCCTTGCTCTCTTTGTCCTTCTTCACTGTGGAAGACCGTAGCTCGATCGACCCGGCCCCGAGTTGGAAGTTTACTCGCATTTTCACCCACTAGAGCATGATGCGACGGAAGGGTTAGTGCGTTGAAAGCGGATTGACCCCAAACAGTTGTTGCTCACCTCCTTGGGCGTTTGAATGTTGGGTGCAGCCTTCTTCGTGGCTTCGTCTTCCACGACATTGTAGAGTTCCTTCCACAGGTCGTCGTTGAGCTCCAGTGCGCTCTGCGCGGCGAGAAGGTCAGAAAGATATGAGCAAGATTGCAGCAAGCATCAACGGTGTTTGCATCTCGGGAGCGGCAAAGGGGCACTGACCTCTTCCTCCGGCGCACCGCCACCCGTTATCCAGCCCCACCAGCCGGTGGTGGCATTCGTCTTGATGCCCTTGGCCGCCAGTGCTTGCTTGTCTTTCTTAAGATACGCGTTGGCCAACGACCGAAACCTGCACCACATAGAAACGCAGCATGAACAAGGATTCGTGTAAGTTGTGTGTCGTTTCGCATGTCTTTCGCAGACACGTACAGAGTCAGCTGTTCGTAGTTGAGCCTGCTCTCCAGTTCGGCGAGCTCCTCCTCTTCTTCCACGGGCAGCTACGTCGTAATATGGAATGGTTACCACGCGTTGTCAACGCGGTGTGGGCATGTGTGCATGAAAATATCATACGGTACCGTCTTCTTCTTCTCCATAAGTTGCTTTTTGCGCTTGTACAAAGCCACGTAGCGATTCCTGTCCGCACGCATGGCCTTGAGATGCTCGAGCGACCACACGCGCTTCTTCTCACGCGCGTCCTGCAGGATAGCGTTGGCTGGAAAGTGGCATCGCGACACGTCAACGCCAAGGTGTATAAGCAAGAGGAAGAGAGAACTGGGGGGCATGGGCCAACGTACTTGCGAACCGCCACCACGCGCAAGGATTCTTGGTCGCCGTTTGCCGAGGTCTGATCTTTCGATGCTGCAGAAGAGTCAGAGCTAAGTACCACGACAGAGGGAACAAGGTGAGGACAGAGGAAGGTGCCGTACAGGGGCACTGCGTGAATAGAGTGCAAAGTCTTCGATCATGTCCATGGCGTCCTGATACTGGTTCTGCTCGAGCACCAGCGCTAGTCGATCGAACATGAAGTTGAGGGTGATCTTGGGGATGTCCATGTTCGGCACCTCGTCCTTGTTCAGCAACACCTAGTGGGCGGAATAAAAGAGCTTCGGTGAGCCAACTGAGGTGAGCAGTGAGCACGTGCCAGCCACCGTCAGCGCACCTTCAACTCGCTGGTGATGGGCTGCATGATGTAGTGGTGCTTGGGTGCAGGTTGTCCTTGTTGATACGTCTAAAGCAGGACCGGTGAGCCCACACCAACTCATGCTCGAGGAAGGAATGAGAGATCCAAAGGGCTGGCGTACCAATGCGTCCAGCTTGTCGCGCAACTCTCGCGTGTTGCTCGCGTCCACGAAGGAGTCGTCAGAGTTCCAATAAATAGCAAAGTTCTTGAGCGACACCAGCTGCACCAGCGTCGCACATGACACGTAAGCATGGGGCACGAGGGATCAAAGAGAGCAAAGAGCGACCAACCTTGTGGATGATCTGCTCGTTGGTCTTGAGGAAGGTCGGGTTCCAATCTTCGTCCGTGGACTGCGCGTGCAAGCTCTCCAGCGTGAGGCCCACACAGAACGGACGCTGGAGTGCGGCACAATACATTGTTAGCGCGCGTCACTACGCCATGAAGGGAAGGTGCATGGACACACCCCAGGGTTGGTTCGGTCGTCTTCATAGCGGATGTGGACTTTGTCAACGAACAGCTGCAGATTGTCGACCACCTTGGTGAGCCACCTCTTGGTGAAGGTGTCTCCCTCTTCCGGCGTCGCCGCAGTCTTCCCTGCATCTGTTGCGCGGGCCACACGAGCATGCTCATCAGCCGACTCCAACCCGGTGCTGGTCACCCACAAGGGCTGAGCCAGGCGGCGTACCGTCGTCGGTGGGCTTGTTAAGCAGCTCATAGAGCATGAGCCGCTTCTGCTTGGTGTTCTGCTCGCGCTTCTCGATGATCTCGATGGAGTCCTGCCAGGAGCGCACAGGGCAGAGTGAGTCACTGTGCAAGGCCACGTCCGATCGCACCGTAAACATAGGCCTAACGTTACCTCGCCCACTTTGGTGGGGCCGGCGACGAGGTAGATGCGCTCCAAGCGGATGATGGCGGGCTTGGAGCCCAAGTTCTGCCACGGGATGGACAGGTGCAGCCGGCCAAGGAACCCTGAGCGATGCGAGTGGGGCTCAGTGCTGTTAACAGAAGATGGCGCATACTACACACACAAAAAATGAAGGGAGCGAGGTGCAAGGCAAGAACAGCCCCTTACCAGACTTGATAGTAATGGGGAGGTCGAAGTTCTGTAGTGCCTCCTTCTTGAGCTCGAGGTTTTCCAAAGTGACGTCGCCGCTCAAGATGCCGATGCGCAGATTTTCCTTCTCCAGGCCTTTCACGAAGTCGCCCAGGAAGCGTGACAGCAGCGCTGCCACAAGGCCCTCTATCATCTTCTT
>CDFE01051089.1:0-12645 GCA_000826465.1 Acanthamoeba mauritaniensis | reverse complement strand
GAGATGGACGGCTGGCTGCTGCTGGGGCTGCCCGAAGAGCTGCAGCTCGAGGTGCTGTCCATGCTGAGCCCGCGCGAGCTCGCCACGGTGGGTGCTGTGTGCAGACGGCTCCGCGGGCTGGTGAACGGTGAGCGAAGTCTTCGCAAGTCGTTGGTGGGTCTGCCCGAGCGCTACCTGGTCTTCCGCCCGCGAATTCCACTGGCCGACCTCGAGCAGTCCCCACAGCCCCAGCCCCACCAACATTTGGGTTTGCCTCCTCTCTCTTTCGTTCTCGTTCTATCATTCCGCGTTTCGCCTCACTTTCGTTCTTTTTCGTTCTCTTTCGTTCTTTCGCGCTTGGCGTCCGTGGCCGGCACAGTGTTGGACTACCTGCGCGACGAGGGCTTCCTCTTTGTGTCGCTCGACGAAGAAGACGCGCGGGTGGTGCGTGACTTCAAAAAGTGCGCGACGACCTACCTGGCCGGAGTCGAACAGCGAAGCCAGAGTCGCCGCAAGAAGATGCAGTACTCGAGGAAGGCCGGATCGCGCAGTCCCGTCGGCTACGCCGAGATGGACGAACTCCACGGCTATCTGGCACGTCTCGCCGGCCTCACTCAAATGCTTCTGTTTGGTTGATGGTTGCTGACATCACTCGGTGTGGGCTCACAGACGCGCAGGCACAAGAAGAAGACGTTTCCCTGGCCGAAGGCCTCGAAAAAGGAGAAGGAGCTGGCCCACAGGTACTGGGGCATAATGACCCGCGTGGTGGCCGGGCTTCTGAGGAATGTGGCGGACAGCCTCGACATTCCTCAGGCCATTCTGCTCTCCCTCCTGCAATCGGATCCCTCGCAGGAGGAGGCCTGTCTGATCGAGCGCATCGAGCGCAAGAGCAGTAATTCCAGCAACCTGGTCGATCACCAGCCACCCAGCCCGAAGGTGTTCCTCTCTGTGGGCAAGACGCAAGGCATCAAGGCCAACACCTGCGGCGCCTATGAATGGAACCAGCCCGTGCTCAAGATGTTCCACTTTCGCGAGGTGCGTGGCATCAACATTTCTCTCTGTGATCGTCACCACTCCTCGGTTGCATTGCTGATGGCTCTGAGCTTCTCGGCAACACGACAGGGCCAGCCAATAAGGCCCAACTTCAGGACCATGCACGAGTACTCGCGTGGCTTGTTCAAACTGGCGACCGCGTTCAACGACGGCTCCACGCCGTGCGGCATGCAGTTGCTCATGCCGCGAGCTCCCAACGCATCGCATCGAAACTTTTTGGTATTTTCCCATCGGGTCTGGCTGGCTTGAACCATGGACTGTTCTCACTCTGCATCTGGCAGCCTTTGTTCAAGTTGGCCCGAGAGAACGACATATGCGTCTTTGCTGGCTTCTCTCTGTCCAAGCTCTGCCATGTTCGTCCACAATCGCACCTGTCCCACGGCTTTTACTGCTGACGCACGTGCTGGTGTCCGTCGTGAAGGTGTTCTCAGGTCCCATGGGCATTCGGCCGGTGTACTTGACGGCCAACGTGGGCTACGACTCCCCAGCAGTACCATCGGGCTCGGCGTGCATACAGTTCGACGCTCATGTTTCCTATCCTCGCCTTCACAACACCATCGAGCAGGCCGCGGCAACCAGAGGTACTTCTCCTGTCCGCAGCTCAATGTCGGTTATGAAACATTCTTCTCATGACGAAAATGGCACTCACGTCATGCTCAGGGATTCTCTGGAGCCAGCCTGTAAGCGAGCGGTTCCGCTGCACCAACAGAGAGTTCTTCAACAAGAAGAATCCTTTCGGTGCATTCTGGTTTCGGTCCCTCAACAGAAAGGACACCACCAAGGTATCACACAAGTGTGGAACACGCTCACTCATCAAGATATCACTCACATACTCTGCCACCCAGCCGCTACCGAAGAAGGTCAAGTGGATCGTCGTGGGCGGAGCCATGGCCTGCGTGGCTGTGCCCCTCGTGGTGGTAGCCAGCCCGATCTGGCTGCCCGTCGGCGGCATGGTCTGGGTCTGCCGCGAGCGCGCCGCCATCAGGGCCGACGCCGCCGAACGTTAGGTCTCCACCAAAGCCTCTGTACTTGCCTAGTATGCCAACGTGCTCAAAGCGTGATTCACGACGCGGCCCACGCAACCTGTCCGACGACTGTTCCGTTGGAGTGTTTTCGGGGGCCACGCAAGCGCTTTGGGTGGCAAAACCTTGTCCAAGGGGCGAAACAGAAAAAGCCCAAGCGACATTTCGGGGGATGAATTACTGCCCCCCCCCCAGTACATAGACTTGGCTGGAGCTGCTGTAGGGGCCCATAAATCAAAGTTCAATTTGTACGTCACAAACCGGCAAATTGGTGGTGGCCCCGCTGCAACAAGAAGATGATAGAGGGCCTTGTGGCAGCGCTGCTGTCACGCTTCCTGGGCGACTTCGTGAAAGGCCTGGAGAAGGAAAATCTGCGCATCGGCATCTTGAGCGGCGACGTCACTTTGGAAAACCTCGAGCTCAAGAAGGAGGCACTACAGAACTTCGACCTCCCCATTACTATCAAGTCTGGTAAGGGGCTGTTCTTGCCTTGCACCTCGCTCCCTTCATTTTTTGTGTGTGTAGTATGCGCCATCTTCTGTTAACAGCACTGAGCCCCACTCGCATCGCTCAGGGTTCCTTGGCCGGCTGCACCTGTCCATCCCGTGGCAGAACTTGGGCTCCAAGCCCGCCATCATCCGCTTGGAGCGCATCTACCTCGTCGCCGGCCCCACCAAAGTGGGCGAGGTAACGTTAGGCCTATGTTTACGGTGCGATCGGACGTGGCCTTGCACAGTGACTCACTCTGCCCTGTGCGCTCCTGGCAGGACTCCATCGAGATCATCGAGAAGCGCGAGCAGAACACCAAGCAGAAGCGGCTCATGCTCTATGAGCTGCTTAACAAGCCCACCGACGACGGTACGCCGCCTGGCTCAGCCCTTGTGGGTGACCAGCACCGGGTTGGAGTCGGCTGATGAGCATGCTCGTGTGGCCCGCGCAACAGATGCAGGGAAGACTGCGGCGACGCCGGAAGAGGGAGACACCTTCACCAAGAGGTGGCTCACCAAGGTGGTCGACAATCTGCAGCTGTTCGTTGACAAAGTCCACATCCGCTATGAAGACGACCGAACCAACCCTGGGGTGTGTCCATGCACCTTCCCTTCATGGCGTAGTGACGCGCGCTAACAATGTATTGTGCCGCACTCCAGCGTCCGTTCTGTGTGGGCCTCACGCTGGAGAGCTTGCACGCGCAGTCCACGGACGAAGATTGGAACCCGACCTTCCTCAAGACCAACGAGCAGATCATCCACAAGGTTGGTCGCTCTTTGCTCTCTTTGATCCCTCGTGCCCCATGCTTACGTGTCATGTGCGACGCTGGTGCAGCTGGTGTCGCTCAAGAACTTTGCTATTTATTGGAACTCTGACGACTCCTTCGTGGACGCGAGCAACACGCGAGAGTTGCGCGACAAGCTGGACGCATTGGTACGCCAGCCCTTTGGATCTCTCATTCCTTCCTCGAGCATGAGTTGGTGTGGGCTCACCGGTCCTGCTTTAGACGTATCAACAAGGACAACCTGCACCCAAGCACCACTACATCATGCAGCCCATCACCAGCGAGTTGAAGGTGCGCTGACGGTGGCTGGCACGTGCTCACTGCTCACCTCAGTTGGCTCACCGAAGCTCTTTTATTCCGCCCACTAGGTGTTGCTGAACAAGGACGAGGTGCCGAACATGGACATCCCCAAGATCACCCTCAACTTCATGTTCGATCGACTAGCGCTGGTGCTCGAGCAGAACCAGTATCAGGACGCCATGGACATGATCGAAGACTTTGCACTCTATTCACGCAGTGCCCCTGTACGGCACCTTCCTCTGTCCTCACCTTGTTCCCTCTGTCGTGGTACTTAGCTCTGACTCTTCTGCAGCATCGAAAGATCAGACCTCGGCAAACGGCGACCAAGAATCCTTGCGCGTGGTGGCGGTTCGCAAGTACGTTGGCCCATGCCCCCCAGTTCTCTCTTCCTCTTGCTTATACACCTTGGCGTTGACGTGTCGCGATGCCACTTTCCAGCCAACGCTATCCTGCAGGACGCGCGTGAGAAGAAGCGCGTGTGGTCGCTCGAGCATCTCAAGGCCATGCGTGCGGACAGGAATCGCTACGTGGCTTTGTACAAGCGCAAAAAGCAACTTATGGAGAAGAAGAAGACGGTACCGTATGATATTTTCATGCACACATGCCCACACCGCGTTGACAACGCGTGGTAACCATTCCATATTACGACGTAGCTGCCCGTGGAAGAAGAGGAGGAGCTCGCCGAACTGGAGAGCAGGCTCAACTACGAACAGCTGACTCTGTACGTGTCTGCGAAAGACATGCGAAACGACACACAACTTACACGAATCCTTGTTCATGCTGCGTTTCTATGTGGTGCAGGTTTCGGTCGTTGGCCAACGCGTATCTTAAGAAAGACAAGCAAGCACTGGCGGCCAAGGGCATCAAGACGAATGCCACCACCGGCTGGTGGGGCTGGATAACGGGTGGCGGTGCGCCGGAGGAAGAGGTCAGTGCCCCTTTGCCGCTCCCGAGATGCAAACACCGTTGATGCTTGCTGCAATCTTGCTCATATCTTTCTGACCTTCTCGCCGCGCAGAGCGCACTGGAGCTCAACGACGACCTGTGGAAGGAACTCTACAATGTCGTGGAAGACGAAGCCACGAAGAAGGCTGCACCCAACATTCAAACGCCCAAGGAGGTGAGCAACAACTGTTTGGGGTCAATCCGCTTTCAACGCACTAACCCTTCCGTCGCATCATGCTCTAGTGGGTGAAAATGCGAGTAAACTTCCAACTCGGGGCCGGGTCGATCGAGCTACGGTCTTCCACAGTGAAGAAGGACAAAGAGAGCAAGGCTCTCACTCAGGCCATATTCAAACGATTCGACATCTCTTTGCTGATGCGCGAAGGCTCCATGTCGGTACGTAACAGTGCGATCATCATGAGTGAGCGTGTTGAGTTGTTGATGGTTTCGCCTGACCGGTAGTCGCTGTCAAATCAGTTCTGCGGCAAACTGCAGTCGGCCGACGTGCTCGACTTCTGCACGGAGGGAACGCTCTACCCCAAGCTCATCTCCCCAGAGTTCCAGGCAACGGACAACAAGGGCAAGGTATGTACTCCAGCCTTACCCGATAGCTTTCGTTGTTGAGGCCAGAATGGGTGATTCTGATCGTTCATTCATTGTTTATTGGCAGGGCCGGAGCGGGCCGGAGGAGGAAAACTTCCTGGTGCTCAAGTTCGATCAGCACCCACTGGACAACCCCAACGTCGATCTGAGGCTTGGGCTCGACATGAAATCGCTCAACATCTACCTCAACATGTCCTGCGTCAACAAGATAGGTATGCGCCTCGGCCGAGGCTACACAGCCTGACCTTCGGTTCGAGTGTGGCTGACCGTGTGTTCTCTGATGCAGTGGGATTCTTCCGGCGCCCGACCTCTGGCGCTCTCGACGATCTCTCGTTGCAGGTACGTCGTGCCCATTGACTGTACTCACTTTGTGTACTGGATCAACGATCGCCAACCCTTCTTTTCCAGATCGCCAATCAGCTGGAAGAGATCCGACAGCGTACCCTGCAGCAGCTGACTTGGGCTCTGGAGAACCGGAACGTAATTGATCTCTCGGTGAACATCCAGGTACGCGGCAGCATCTCTTTTAGATCAGCACCTGATCGGGCAGGTACTCACGGACAGCGCGCTTGACTCTTGGCTTGTGCGTGGTGCAGGCGCCCAATGTGATCGTGCCACAGAGCTTTGTAGAGGAGGGTCCTATCCTCGTCATCGATCTTGGCAAGCTGTCCTTTAAGAGCGGACTGACCGGTGGCGAGAAGGAGAGAAACAGGCGCCTCGCTCAAGCCGATTCGGACAACAGGTCAGTCTTATCTGTCACTCCATTGTTACTTGTTGCCTGCGTCCCATGTTCTCACCCGGTTTGTGGTGCAACACACACACACACAGGCTCTCGCTGTCCGAGGACGACTTCTACGACAAGTACTACCTCGACCTCACGCGTGTGCGAGCCCTGATCACCGGTTCGAAGGAAAACTGGAGGGAGCTTAAGACCGACCAAAAGGTTCGCCACCCAGTTGCATAGACAAAATAGCCAAGCCTGTCACAACTAACACTGTCGTTTGTCAATCGATTGCAGAATGTGCTCCAAATCATTCAAGACTTTGACGTCAATCTGGTCCTCCAGCTGTGCATGGTGTCGTCTGACACGATGACCAAGCTCAAGTACTATGCTCGTCTTTTTATTATCCATTCCGCTGGATACTAAGCTGTTGCGTATGATCTTTACACCTCTTCTTCCCTCTCTAGGATCACGGGCCAGCTGCCCTCGTTGCAGTTCTATCTTTCGTCGAAGCGTTGCCGTTACTTTTTCCGCATTCTTCGGTGCGTTTTTAAATCAGCCTGCTTTGAGGTGGCTGCCCACAAGCCGCGCAGGAGGGACAACTCACAATTAATGTGGACTCGATTTGCGCAGAGCCCTGCTCGATTCGCTGTCGCAGGAGTCAGCCGACAAGGTGTTGGAGCTGCAGCAAAAGATCCAGGAGGAAGTCACCCAGCAGCTGGAGAAGATTCAAGACCCGGCCGCCGTCTCGCCACGTCTAGCCAGCAAGACCAAGGAAGAGATTGGGTACAAACACTCTCTCAAAATGCATTTTGTGCGTGCTGGTCGTCCGTTGTTTTTGTGCCTATCGTCTGAGACTGACGTCGTGTTTCTAGGGCTGCGCTGAAGAAACAGAAGATGGAGCTGCTTGTGCAGAAGACAGTCATGCAGCTCTACTTCCTCATCCCAGACATCTCTCTGACCCTAACTCAGGACGACCAAGCCGAGGAACAGAAGATGATCACCGCCAGCGTCACGGGAATCTCGGTATCAATCTTGGCTGGTTCTTTGCACGACCATGTTCCTTACCTTGGTTCTGATTGCTGTCTGTGTTCTTGACTCTGGTGCAGGTCACGTTCGAAAAGAGGACTTTCGACATGACAGCCCAAGTGGTGCTTCATGACTTGGCCGTCGAGGACTTCCAGCAGACGTGGGGTGCTCCCTTCAAGTACCTCATCTCGTCGGAGGTAAACCCGAACTGTGCCTTATACCCTGTTTGCATCATGGCTAAGCTCATTGAATTGGTCGCGGTATGTGCAGTTGTCCTCGAGCTCTGATCCTCTGCTGCATCTCGGCTACATGAACGTGAACAAAGAGTCGCCCGAATATGATGGTGCACATTGTCATTGTGGCAGTGGAGAGCATGAGTTGAGACGTACTCCAGCTGACCCTTGCATTCGTGGCTGCCTCGTTCTCGTACAGGCGTGGAGCAGCGGATCGACCTGCGCTTCGGCAGCTTGAATGTGATGCTCAACCCGCAGACCCTGTTCTCGATCCTCCGCTTCGCCACCGTAAACATTGTGGATCAGATGAAGGCCCACAACTTGGCACCACCGGCCGAAGACACCGCGGTAGTACAGCGAACCACGCCGGCCTCCGAACCCAAGGCGGTACGTTCAGGCGTGTAGTGCATTGTGAAGTCCAGGTGTGGTCGCTAAACTTATTGGTTGACAGGCCGGTGGAAACATGAAGATCGACGCACGGTTCGGCAAGCTCAAGCTGGACATTCCCAGAGCGGGTGCGGTGGTGGCCAGGTTCTGTTTAGAGGGCGCTAAGATTCATGTGGGCGTTAACGCCAACAAGACGGTCTCCATCCAGGGCCAAGTCGGCTTCCTCAGCGGTACGTGAAGCCACTCCTGCCTCCCGCTCTATATTCCACTCATTTTGCTTACAACGTACATTTCACATCGTTTCAGCACACAATCCGCTGCACAAGGACTCAATCTACACGGAAATCATCTCCATTCAGCCGGTGCTGGGTAAAAAGATGGTCATCTTCTCCTTTGACCTCTACAACCCCGATGATGAAGCCACATATCCTGGCTACGACATGATGGTACGTCGTACCACGATGGGGCCGCACCCGTCCGCTTTAGATGATAGCCTTTTAATTGTCTTTCTCTTTTCCAGGTCACGGCCCAGATCAGTTCGATTCGTTTAATCGTGATTCAGCCGTTCTTCCGAGAGCTCCTGCTCTTTGTGTCCGATCTCAAGACCATTCAGAACTCCCTCGCACCTCCTCCCGACAGCCCTGGTCTCAACCACGTCAAACAGGTGCGCTTCTCCACACCGAAGCTGACCTTTTTTGTGCTTCTATCACTCATTTGATCATCTTCCAATTTTTTACTTGCCCTATGCCAGGTGCAGCAGGCGCCCAAGCCTGGCGCACAGAAGAGCACGCTGCTCAAGCTGGATATCTCGATCTCCAATCCGCACATCATTCTTCCGAAGAACGGCAACAGCAGGTACCTGTGCAGCGTCAATAGCACAAGCGCAAAAAAGCTGTGCTAACCTGTAATCGTTGCTTGTGACCTTACAATCTAAGGGAGGTGTTGGTCGCTAATTTGGGCAACATCACTCTGGCCAACCACTTCGCCCGCCACGAGCGGCATGGCGATGCCCTCGATCAAATGCTGCTGACGATCAAACAGATGCGGCTCGAGTCGGGTGTCATGTCCGAAGACGCCTTCACGCCTCAAGACACCAAGGAACAAGTCAAGCCCGACATCGAGTACGAAAATGCCCTCATGCCAACGATCCTCACACATGAAGCTCACACAATCTTCTCACGCATTCCAGGCGTTTGGAAAAGGTGATTGCCGACATCGAGCTGGACTTGAGCTTGACTCGCGCCATCGACAACTCTGAGCACCGCCACTCGGACATGGACTTTGCGTTGGCCATTCCTCACGTACACTGGCCACTATCATTTTTTTGTCGCATTCTTCGCATGGTGGTCATTCCTTTGCTGACTTGCAACGCGCCATCCAGATCGATATCAACATCAAAGAGAAGCAAACCTATTTCGTGCTGGACGTGGTTGAGGACAACCTGCGGCAGCTCTACGACAAGCAGGTCGGTTTGCTGAAGGCGCTTAGCTCCTTCTCGTCGCAACTGCCAGCGGCCGAGCAGACAACTAGCAGCCAGGTCGTCCCCGCACAGGCCTTGAGCTCCGATCAGGTGTGGACCAAGTTTCAAGCCAACGTGTGCCTGGACAAAATCAGCATGAAGGTCATGTCTCGCGACGCCAAGGGTACTCTTACCACAGCTCGCTTTCTCATCTGAGACATTACATTCCAACAACCTGACCTGTGGCACCACGTGCACAATAGACGATGAAGACTGGCTGGTATCGCTCGCTGCGCATCGGCTCGCGGTCAACTTCTCTCAGCTCTCCAATGAATCTATGACTTGCAATGTTGATCTGGGGTCTCTCTACCTCACCGACGAGCGGAGGGACACCGACAACCTGTTCAGGTACCCGCCTACAAATGCCACCTCTTTGTTTGACCCAATTCGCTGATTGGCTACCGATCGGTGTGCCCAGGCACGTGCTGGGCTTCTCTCTGTCGAAAGCAAACGCGCAGCCCGAGATTTCCCTCGAGTATTGCAAAGACTACACCAGCAAGCAAACGGTGCGGCCACTCCATCTTCTTACATGTGTGGGACTGGCATCGGCTGTATGTTGACTCCCAACATGAACCGCCACAGGTCTACATCGCCGTGCATGGTACTCGAGTTGCCGCAGTGCCGGAGCCTCTGTTCGAAGCTAAGGATGTGGGCCTGCGCGTGGTGGACGCCCTGCAAAAGACCCTCAAAGCGATGCAAACCGGCGAACCCCAGCCGGAAGCTCTCACGAGTGCGACCGAGCTCAAGACCAACTTCGAGGCGACCAACGGCGGAGGCGAAGGCCCCATCAACGTCAAGGTGGCTGTGCGAGGCGTTGAGTTGCTCATCCTCGGTACGTGCCCCCCTATACACTTCTCAAGTGATTCATAGACCTTGTTTCTCACCGTACAATGGGCAGAGGACTACTCCAAGTCGGTAACCCGCGGATTCGTCGCCAAGACCAGCGCGGAGCTAAACTTCATGAACATCTACCCTGAACTAGTACGTGGCACCGTGTGGCCTTGTTCCTGTGGGAATGCAACTAATCATTTGTTCTTGTAGGGAGGCGGCCAGAAGCTCCGCGTGATGCTCAAGAACCTTGAGGTGAACAAGGCTCGGTTTGACGCCCAGATGTACAAAGCTGACGAAGCCCTGACGGACATGACTGTTTCTCAGGAGCTCTCTACCCTCACCACCCAGGCACGATTCACGTTCCGTGACTTGCTCGATCCATGGCACATCAACCTAATTCACGTGCTGTTGTGGCTACAGTTCGATCGCGAGGTGGCTATCATTGAGCCATTGGACCTGCAGCTCATGTACACGCAACTGAGTAAGCCCATCAACCGCTGCGACATTGTGCTCGAAACCAACCAGGCCCTCATCACTTTGTCGATCGACGACTACAAGCTGGCTATGCACATCCTGGGTACAAGCACTTTCCCTGTGGGCCACAGCTGTAGCAGGGCATACTAACTCGGCCTCGCCCCCGAACAGACAAGTGGATGCTGCTCCTCAAACAGCTGCAAAAACCTGCGGGTCCGCCGACCACAGAGCCCAAGACACCCGGTAACCGCTGACCTTGACAGCTTCTGCCCTTGAAGATGCCACCGCTGCCCTAACCCTGCTCGTCCGCACAGAACCCGACCAGTGGGCATCTGATGAACTTACGGTCGCCGAGGCAACACCTCCCGCTGCTCAGAGCGTGGTCCAGAAGACTGACAGCCAGCAACAGGTTGGTTCCTTCTTCACGTGTTGTTGTTGCCCGTCTGAGTAAACACTAAACCAATGCACCGTGCAAACACAATCAATGCACAGACACTGACCATCATGAGCGGAGGTGTCGTGCTGTACCTGATCAACGACTATATGGGCCAAAACACGCCGCTGCTCGAGTTCAGTTTGGCACAGAGGTACGAGAGTGGCTCGCCTCGCATGCTCACTGGTATCTAAACGCACATATCTGATCCATTTCTTTCCATCCCATCACAAAAAGCAAAATCGAGGCCTCTGACTGGAGCAGCCTGCTTACGGCACATGTGAACACGATGATCGCCGCCAATTACTTCAACAACCGATTTGACGTGCGTTTTGGGCTTGCTCGCCGAGTTCTGCCTGGACATCCATGCCCTTGCTTAGCTTTGCTTGGCGTGTCGTGTCGTGTCGTGTCGTGGGATCGTCAATCAATTAGGTGTGGGAGCCCATGCTGGAGCAGTTCAACTTCGAGCTCAAGTATTCGCGCGTCAACGGACACAACATCACGTTCAGGTATCTTGTCGATCGGCCTTTAAACTTGTCCCGCTTGCCACACTGACTTATTGTTTTGTACGGTCCCTTTGTATCATAGGGCCGGCCAAAAGCTGGAGCTTAACATCACCCGACCCTTCCTCGAGACCTCCATGGACGTGGTCGAAGTGTGGAAGGACGATTCCTTTGAGGAGGAGAATGCCAAGTCAATCGAGCACCACGCGTACTACATCAAGAACGAAACGGGACAGGTATGAATACTTCACCTCCCCGTTGTTCGCCTGGGCACGGCGATGTCTCACGTGGGTTTTTTATACAACGCAACAGAAAATGTGGTATTGGCTATCGGACGACAAGAGCGTGATCGCTCTGGAAAAGGGCGAAGAGCAGCCGATGCCCATCTCCTTCCCCCATCTCAAGCAGCGACGGTACGGCAGAAGTCTTTCGTCTGGATTTGAACGCTGGCTGAGTCTGACCACTCGGCTCCTATGCATAGGTTGAACACCAAGGAAAGGAGACAGGTAAACAAGACCTTGACTATCCAAGTGCACGGCGAGTACAAGCCCATCGAGGTACGCACACTCAGCACGCGCGCACACGCCAGAAAGGCAACTAAGCTCGCATTGTTCTGCTACAGGGTATCATCATCGACAAGCTCGGCACGCACATTTTGGACATCGGTCACACCCATGTCAAGCTGCTGTATTCCGCGAGCATGCGCGAGGGCAGCGTGCTGCTCACATTTGCTTCCAACGTGCAAGTAATCAACTTCACCGAGCGCCGCCTGGTACGGTGTATGAGTGGCACTGTGCTTTGGCTCGGTCTAACCGCATGAATTTATGTAGAACGCGATTGTGGAAATGCCCGACGACATCAAGGCCTATTCCTCTGCGGTGCCGCTTTGCATCGAACCCAAGGAGTACGCTTCACCCTGTCAAGAGCCTGTAGTGCCACTATTGCTAACTGACTCCATGTTGTGGACACTGCAGAGCCGCCTTCCTGCCACTGGAGCTGGCAACCCACGGCGCCATCCGCTTCCAGCCGTCGCTTAATCCCAGAGTACTCGCCTTCTTTCTTCGCGCTCGAATCTGCAGTGTCATTGACCTGCCTGTCTTGGTATGCTTTGCGATCATTGCGTAGGACCCGGTGCCCATGACCGGCCTGCCTAAGTTCACGAAGCAGAAGCTGGTGTGCTCCAAGCTGGAGAAGAAGGCCGGTCTCATGATCTGCGCCAACGAAGACCTCACAGCCAAGCGAGGTCCGTTCTACATCTTCCAGGTGGTCGTGGACAAGGATGCGGGCACCGATCCGGAGGCGATGGAACGCATCCCGCACCGCATCACCATTTGCCCGCC
>CDFE01051088.1:0-12647 GCA_000826465.1 Acanthamoeba mauritaniensis | reverse complement strand
GAGATGGACGGCTGGCTGCTGCTGGGGCTGCCCGAAGAGCTGCAGCTCGAGGTGCTGTCCATGCTGAGCCCGCGCGAGCTCGCCACGGTGGGTGCTGTGTGCAGACGGCTCCGCGGGCTGGTGAACGGTGAGCGAAGTCTTCGCAAGTCGTTGGTGGGTCTGCCCGAGCGCTACCTGGTCTTCCGCCCGCGAATTCCACTGGCCGACCTCGAGCAGTCCCCACAGCCCCAGCCCCACCAACATTTGGGTTTGCCTCCTCTCTCTTTCGTTCTCGTTCTATCATTCCGCGTTTCGCCTCACTTTCGTTCTTTTTCGTTCTCTTTCGTTCTTTCGCGCTTGGCGTCCGTGGCCGGCACAGTGTTGGACTACCTGCGCGACGAGGGCTTCCTCTTTGTGTCGCTCGACGAAGAAGACGCGCGGGTGGTGCGTGACTTCAAAAAGTGCGCGACGACCTACCTGGCCGGAGTCGAACAGCGAAGCCAGAGTCGCCGCAAGAAGATGCAGTACTCGAGGAAGGCCGGATCGCGCAGTCCCGTCGGCTACGCCGAGATGGACGAACTCCACGGCTATCTGGCACGTCTCGCCGGCCTCACTCAAATGCTTCTGTTTGGTTGATGGTTGCTGACATCACTCGGTGTGGGCTCACAGACGCGCAGGCACAAGAAGAAGACGTTTCCCTGGCCGAAGGCCTCGAAAAAGGAGAAGGAGCTGGCCCACAGGTACTGGGGCATAATGACCCGCGTGGTGGCCGGGCTTCTGAGGAATGTGGCGGACAGCCTCGACATTCCTCAGGCCATTCTGCTCTCCCTCCTGCAATCGGATCCCTCGCAGGAGGAGGCCTGTCTGATCGAGCGCATCGAGCGCAAGAGCAGTAATTCCAGCAACCTGGTCGATCACCAGCCACCCAGCCCGAAGGTGTTCCTCTCTGTGGGCAAGACGCAAGGCATCAAGGCCAACACCTGCGGCGCCTATGAATGGAACCAGCCCGTGCTCAAGATGTTCCACTTTCGCGAGGTGCGTGGCATCAACATTTCTCTCTGTGATCGTCACCACTCCTCGGTTGCATTGCTGATGGCTCTGAGCTTCTCGGCAACACGACAGGGCCAGCCAATAAGGCCCAACTTCAGGACCATGCACGAGTACTCGCGTGGCTTGTTCAAACTGGCGACCGCGTTCAACGACGGCTCCACGCCGTGCGGCATGCAGTTGCTCATGCCGCGAGCTCCCAACGCATCGCATCGAAACTTTTTGGTATTTTCCCATCGGGTCTGGCTGGCTTGAACCATGGACTGTTCTCACTCTGCATCTGGCAGCCTTTGTTCAAGTTGGCCCGAGAGAACGACATATGCGTCTTTGCTGGCTTCTCTCTGTCCAAGCTCTGCCATGTTCGTCCACAATCGCACCTGTCCCACGGCTTTTACTGCTGACGCACGTGCTGGTGTCCGTCGTGAAGGTGTTCTCAGGTCCCATGGGCATTCGGCCGGTGTACTTGACGGCCAACGTGGGCTACGACTCCCCAGCAGTACCATCGGGCTCGGCGTGCATACAGTTCGACGCTCATGTTTCCTATCCTCGCCTTCACAACACCATCGAGCAGGCCGCGGCAACCAGAGGTACTTCTCCTGTCCGCAGCTCAATGTCGGTTATGAAACATTCTTCTCATGACGAAAATGGCACTCACGTCATGCTCAGGGATTCTCTGGAGCCAGCCTGTAAGCGAGCGGTTCCGCTGCACCAACAGAGAGTTCTTCAACAAGAAGAATCCTTTCGGTGCATTCTGGTTTCGGTCCCTCAACAGAAAGGACACCACCAAGGTATCACACAAGTGTGGAACACGCTCACTCATCAAGATATCACTCACATACTCTGCCACCCAGCCGCTACCGAAGAAGGTCAAGTGGATCGTCGTGGGCGGAGCCATGGCCTGCGTGGCTGTGCCCCTCGTGGTGGTAGCCAGCCCGATCTGGCTGCCCGTCGGCGGCATGGTCTGGGTCTGCCGCGAGCGCGCCGCCATCAGGGCCGACGCCGCCGAACGCTAGGTCTCCAGGCTTTAAAGCCTCTGTACTTGCCTTCTATGCCCACCGTGCTCGATGCGTCGCGATTCACGACGCCATGTCCGACAACTGTTCCGTTGGCCTGTTTTCGGGGGCCACGCAAGCGCTTTGGGTGGCAAAACCTTGTCCAGGGGCGAAACGGAAAAAGCACAAGCGACATTTCGTGGGATTAAATTACAGCCCCCCCCCACCAGTACAGCGACGTGGCTGAGCCGCTGCTGTAGGGCCATAAATCAAAGTTCAATTTGTACGCGGTACCACAAATCGGCAGATTGGTGGCCCCCCTGCAACAAAGAAGATGATAGAGGGCCTTGTGGCAGCGCTGCTGTCACGCTTCCTGGGCGACTTCGTGAAAGGCCTGGAGAAGGAAAATCTGCGCATCGGCATCTTGAGCGGCGACGTCACTTTGGAAAACCTCGAGCTCAAGAAGGAGGCACTACAGAACTTCGACCTCCCCATTACTATCAAGTCTGGTAAGGGGCTGTTCTTGCCTTGCACCTCGCTCCCTTCATTTTTTGTGTGTGTAGTATGCGCCATCTTCTGTTAACAGCACTGAGCCCCACTCGCATCGCTCAGGGTTCCTTGGCCGGCTGCACCTGTCCATCCCGTGGCAGAACTTGGGCTCCAAGCCCGCCATCATCCGCTTGGAGCGCATCTACCTCGTCGCCGGCCCCACCAAAGTGGGCGAGGTAACGTTAGGCCTATGTTTACGGTGCGATCGGACGTGGCCTTGCACAGTGACTCACTCTGCCCTGTGCGCTCCTGGCAGGACTCCATCGAGATCATCGAGAAGCGCGAGCAGAACACCAAGCAGAAGCGGCTCATGCTCTATGAGCTGCTTAACAAGCCCACCGACGACGGTACGCCGCCTGGCTCAGCCCTTGTGGGTGACCAGCACCGGGTTGGAGTCGGCTGATGAGCATGCTCGTGTGGCCCGCGCAACAGATGCAGGGAAGACTGCGGCGACGCCGGAAGAGGGAGACACCTTCACCAAGAGGTGGCTCACCAAGGTGGTCGACAATCTGCAGCTGTTCGTTGACAAAGTCCACATCCGCTATGAAGACGACCGAACCAACCCTGGGGTGTGTCCATGCACCTTCCCTTCATGGCGTAGTGACGCGCGCTAACAATGTATTGTGCCGCACTCCAGCGTCCGTTCTGTGTGGGCCTCACGCTGGAGAGCTTGCACGCGCAGTCCACGGACGAAGATTGGAACCCGACCTTCCTCAAGACCAACGAGCAGATCATCCACAAGGTTGGTCGCTCTTTGCTCTCTTTGATCCCTCGTGCCCCATGCTTACGTGTCATGTGCGACGCTGGTGCAGCTGGTGTCGCTCAAGAACTTTGCTATTTATTGGAACTCTGACGACTCCTTCGTGGACGCGAGCAACACGCGAGAGTTGCGCGACAAGCTGGACGCATTGGTACGCCAGCCCTTTGGATCTCTCATTCCTTCCTCGAGCATGAGTTGGTGTGGGCTCACCGGTCCTGCTTTAGACGTATCAACAAGGACAACCTGCACCCAAGCACCACTACATCATGCAGCCCATCACCAGCGAGTTGAAGGTGCGCTGACGGTGGCTGGCACGTGCTCACTGCTCACCTCAGTTGGCTCACCGAAGCTCTTTTATTCCGCCCACTAGGTGTTGCTGAACAAGGACGAGGTGCCGAACATGGACATCCCCAAGATCACCCTCAACTTCATGTTCGATCGACTAGCGCTGGTGCTCGAGCAGAACCAGTATCAGGACGCCATGGACATGATCGAAGACTTTGCACTCTATTCACGCAGTGCCCCTGTACGGCACCTTCCTCTGTCCTCACCTTGTTCCCTCTGTCGTGGTACTTAGCTCTGACTCTTCTGCAGCATCGAAAGATCAGACCTCGGCAAACGGCGACCAAGAATCCTTGCGCGTGGTGGCGGTTCGCAAGTACGTTGGCCCATGCCCCCCAGTTCTCTCTTCCTCTTGCTTATACACCTTGGCGTTGACGTGTCGCGATGCCACTTTCCAGCCAACGCTATCCTGCAGGACGCGCGTGAGAAGAAGCGCGTGTGGTCGCTCGAGCATCTCAAGGCCATGCGTGCGGACAGGAATCGCTACGTGGCTTTGTACAAGCGCAAAAAGCAACTTATGGAGAAGAAGAAGACGGTACCGTATGATATTTTCATGCACACATGCCCACACCGCGTTGACAACGCGTGGTAACCATTCCATATTACGACGTAGCTGCCCGTGGAAGAAGAGGAGGAGCTCGCCGAACTGGAGAGCAGGCTCAACTACGAACAGCTGACTCTGTACGTGTCTGCGAAAGACATGCGAAACGACACACAACTTACACGAATCCTTGTTCATGCTGCGTTTCTATGTGGTGCAGGTTTCGGTCGTTGGCCAACGCGTATCTTAAGAAAGACAAGCAAGCACTGGCGGCCAAGGGCATCAAGACGAATGCCACCACCGGCTGGTGGGGCTGGATAACGGGTGGCGGTGCGCCGGAGGAAGAGGTCAGTGCCCCTTTGCCGCTCCCGAGATGCAAACACCGTTGATGCTTGCTGCAATCTTGCTCATATCTTTCTGACCTTCTCGCCGCGCAGAGCGCACTGGAGCTCAACGACGACCTGTGGAAGGAACTCTACAATGTCGTGGAAGACGAAGCCACGAAGAAGGCTGCACCCAACATTCAAACGCCCAAGGAGGTGAGCAACAACTGTTTGGGGTCAATCCGCTTTCAACGCACTAACCCTTCCGTCGCATCATGCTCTAGTGGGTGAAAATGCGAGTAAACTTCCAACTCGGGGCCGGGTCGATCGAGCTACGGTCTTCCACAGTGAAGAAGGACAAAGAGAGCAAGGCTCTCACTCAGGCCATATTCAAACGATTCGACATCTCTTTGCTGATGCGCGAAGGCTCCATGTCGGTACGTAACAGTGCGATCATCATGAGTGAGCGTGTTGAGTTGTTGATGGTTTCGCCTGACCGGTAGTCGCTGTCAAATCAGTTCTGCGGCAAACTGCAGTCGGCCGACGTGCTCGACTTCTGCACGGAGGGAACGCTCTACCCCAAGCTCATCTCCCCAGAGTTCCAGGCAACGGACAACAAGGGCAAGGTATGTACTCCAGCCTTACCCGATAGCTTTCGTTGTTGAGGCCAGAATGGGTGATTCTGATCGTTCATTCATTGTTTATTGGCAGGGCCGGAGCGGGCCGGAGGAGGAAAACTTCCTGGTGCTCAAGTTCGATCAGCACCCACTGGACAACCCCAACGTCGATCTGAGGCTTGGGCTCGACATGAAATCGCTCAACATCTACCTCAACATGTCCTGCGTCAACAAGATAGGTATGCGCCTCGGCCGAGGCTACACAGCCTGACCTTCGGTTCGAGTGTGGCTGACCGTGTGTTCTCTGATGCAGTGGGATTCTTCCGGCGCCCGACCTCTGGCGCTCTCGACGATCTCTCGTTGCAGGTACGTCGTGCCCATTGACTGTACTCACTTTGTGTACTGGATCAACGATCGCCAACCCTTCTTTTCCAGATCGCCAATCAGCTGGAAGAGATCCGACAGCGTACCCTGCAGCAGCTGACTTGGGCTCTGGAGAACCGGAACGTAATTGATCTCTCGGTGAACATCCAGGTACGCGGCAGCATCTCTTTTAGATCAGCACCTGATCGGGCAGGTACTCACGGACAGCGCGCTTGACTCTTGGCTTGTGCGTGGTGCAGGCGCCCAATGTGATCGTGCCACAGAGCTTTGTAGAGGAGGGTCCTATCCTCGTCATCGATCTTGGCAAGCTGTCCTTTAAGAGCGGACTGACCGGTGGCGAGAAGGAGAGAAACAGGCGCCTCGCTCAAGCCGATTCGGACAACAGGTCAGTCTTATCTGTCACTCCATTGTTACTTGTTGCCTGCGTCCCATGTTCTCACCCGGTTTGTGGTGCAACACACACACACACAGGCTCTCGCTGTCCGAGGACGACTTCTACGACAAGTACTACCTCGACCTCACGCGTGTGCGAGCCCTGATCACCGGTTCGAAGGAAAACTGGAGGGAGCTTAAGACCGACCAAAAGGTTCGCCACCCAGTTGCATAGACAAAATAGCCAAGCCTGTCACAACTAACACTGTCGTTTGTCAATCGATTGCAGAATGTGCTCCAAATCATTCAAGACTTTGACGTCAATCTGGTCCTCCAGCTGTGCATGGTGTCGTCTGACACGATGACCAAGCTCAAGTACTATGCTCGTCTTTTTATTATCCATTCCGCTGGATACTAAGCTGTTGCGTATGATCTTTACACCTCTTCTTCCCTCTCTAGGATCACGGGCCAGCTGCCCTCGTTGCAGTTCTATCTTTCGTCGAAGCGTTGCCGTTACTTTTTCCGCATTCTTCGGTGCGTTTTTAAATCAGCCTGCTTTGAGGTGGCTGCCCACAAGCCGCGCAGGAGGGACAACTCACAATTAATGTGGACTCGATTTGCGCAGAGCCCTGCTCGATTCGCTGTCGCAGGAGTCAGCCGACAAGGTGTTGGAGCTGCAGCAAAAGATCCAGGAGGAAGTCACCCAGCAGCTGGAGAAGATTCAAGACCCGGCCGCCGTCTCGCCACGTCTAGCCAGCAAGACCAAGGAAGAGATTGGGTACAAACACTCTCTCAAAATGCATTTTGTGCGTGCTGGTCGTCCGTTGTTTTTGTGCCTATCGTCTGAGACTGACGTCGTGTTTCTAGGGCTGCGCTGAAGAAACAGAAGATGGAGCTGCTTGTGCAGAAGACAGTCATGCAGCTCTACTTCCTCATCCCAGACATCTCTCTGACCCTAACTCAGGACGACCAAGCCGAGGAACAGAAGATGATCACCGCCAGCGTCACGGGAATCTCGGTATCAATCTTGGCTGGTTCTTTGCACGACCATGTTCCTTACCTTGGTTCTGATTGCTGTCTGTGTTCTTGACTCTGGTGCAGGTCACGTTCGAAAAGAGGACTTTCGACATGACAGCCCAAGTGGTGCTTCATGACTTGGCCGTCGAGGACTTCCAGCAGACGTGGGGTGCTCCCTTCAAGTACCTCATCTCGTCGGAGGTAAACCCGAACTGTGCCTTATACCCTGTTTGCATCATGGCTAAGCTCATTGAATTGGTCGCGGTATGTGCAGTTGTCCTCGAGCTCTGATCCTCTGCTGCATCTCGGCTACATGAACGTGAACAAAGAGTCGCCCGAATATGATGGTGCACATTGTCATTGTGGCAGTGGAGAGCATGAGTTGAGACGTACTCCAGCTGACCCTTGCATTCGTGGCTGCCTCGTTCTCGTACAGGCGTGGAGCAGCGGATCGACCTGCGCTTCGGCAGCTTGAATGTGATGCTCAACCCGCAGACCCTGTTCTCGATCCTCCGCTTCGCCACCGTAAACATTGTGGATCAGATGAAGGCCCACAACTTGGCACCACCGGCCGAAGACACCGCGGTAGTACAGCGAACCACGCCGGCCTCCGAACCCAAGGCGGTACGTTCAGGCGTGTAGTGCATTGTGAAGTCCAGGTGTGGTCGCTAAACTTATTGGTTGACAGGCCGGTGGAAACATGAAGATCGACGCACGGTTCGGCAAGCTCAAGCTGGACATTCCCAGAGCGGGTGCGGTGGTGGCCAGGTTCTGTTTAGAGGGCGCTAAGATTCATGTGGGCGTTAACGCCAACAAGACGGTCTCCATCCAGGGCCAAGTCGGCTTCCTCAGCGGTACGTGAAGCCACTCCTGCCTCCCGCTCTATATTCCACTCATTTTGCTTACAACGTACATTTCACATCGTTTCAGCACACAATCCGCTGCACAAGGACTCAATCTACACGGAAATCATCTCCATTCAGCCGGTGCTGGGTAAAAAGATGGTCATCTTCTCCTTTGACCTCTACAACCCCGATGATGAAGCCACATATCCTGGCTACGACATGATGGTACGTCGTACCACGATGGGGCCGCACCCGTCCGCTTTAGATGATAGCCTTTTAATTGTCTTTCTCTTTTCCAGGTCACGGCCCAGATCAGTTCGATTCGTTTAATCGTGATTCAGCCGTTCTTCCGAGAGCTCCTGCTCTTTGTGTCCGATCTCAAGACCATTCAGAACTCCCTCGCACCTCCTCCCGACAGCCCTGGTCTCAACCACGTCAAACAGGTGCGCTTCTCCACACCGAAGCTGACCTTTTTTGTGCTTCTATCACTCATTTGATCATCTTCCAATTTTTTACTTGCCCTATGCCAGGTGCAGCAGGCGCCCAAGCCTGGCGCACAGAAGAGCACGCTGCTCAAGCTGGATATCTCGATCTCCAATCCGCACATCATTCTTCCGAAGAACGGCAACAGCAGGTACCTGTGCAGCGTCAATAGCACAAGCGCAAAAAAGCTGTGCTAACCTGTAATCGTTGCTTGTGACCTTACAATCTAAGGGAGGTGTTGGTCGCTAATTTGGGCAACATCACTCTGGCCAACCACTTCGCCCGCCACGAGCGGCATGGCGATGCCCTCGATCAAATGCTGCTGACGATCAAACAGATGCGGCTCGAGTCGGGTGTCATGTCCGAAGACGCCTTCACGCCTCAAGACACCAAGGAACAAGTCAAGCCCGACATCGAGTACGAAAATGCCCTCATGCCAACGATCCTCACACATGAAGCTCACACAATCTTCTCACGCATTCCAGGCGTTTGGAAAAGGTGATTGCCGACATCGAGCTGGACTTGAGCTTGACTCGCGCCATCGACAACTCTGAGCACCGCCACTCGGACATGGACTTTGCGTTGGCCATTCCTCACGTACACTGGCCACTATCATTTTTTTGTCGCATTCTTCGCATGGTGGTCATTCCTTTGCTGACTTGCAACGCGCCATCCAGATCGATATCAACATCAAAGAGAAGCAAACCTATTTCGTGCTGGACGTGGTTGAGGACAACCTGCGGCAGCTCTACGACAAGCAGGTCGGTTTGCTGAAGGCGCTTAGCTCCTTCTCGTCGCAACTGCCAGCGGCCGAGCAGACAACTAGCAGCCAGGTCGTCCCCGCACAGGCCTTGAGCTCCGATCAGGTGTGGACCAAGTTTCAAGCCAACGTGTGCCTGGACAAAATCAGCATGAAGGTCATGTCTCGCGACGCCAAGGGTACTCTTACCACAGCTCGCTTTCTCATCTGAGACATTACATTCCAACAACCTGACCTGTGGCACCACGTGCACAATAGACGATGAAGACTGGCTGGTATCGCTCGCTGCGCATCGGCTCGCGGTCAACTTCTCTCAGCTCTCCAATGAATCTATGACTTGCAATGTTGATCTGGGGTCTCTCTACCTCACCGACGAGCGGAGGGACACCGACAACCTGTTCAGGTACCCGCCTACAAATGCCACCTCTTTGTTTGACCCAATTCGCTGATTGGCTACCGATCGGTGTGCCCAGGCACGTGCTGGGCTTCTCTCTGTCGAAAGCAAACGCGCAGCCCGAGATTTCCCTCGAGTATTGCAAAGACTACACCAGCAAGCAAACGGTGCGGCCACTCCATCTTCTTACATGTGTGGGACTGGCATCGGCTGTATGTTGACTCCCAACATGAACCGCCACAGGTCTACATCGCCGTGCATGGTACTCGAGTTGCCGCAGTGCCGGAGCCTCTGTTCGAAGCTAAGGATGTGGGCCTGCGCGTGGTGGACGCCCTGCAAAAGACCCTCAAAGCGATGCAAACCGGCGAACCCCAGCCGGAAGCTCTCACGAGTGCGACCGAGCTCAAGACCAACTTCGAGGCGACCAACGGCGGAGGCGAAGGCCCCATCAACGTCAAGGTGGCTGTGCGAGGCGTTGAGTTGCTCATCCTCGGTACGTGCCCCCCTATACACTTCTCAAGTGATTCATAGACCTTGTTTCTCACCGTACAATGGGCAGAGGACTACTCCAAGTCGGTAACCCGCGGATTCGTCGCCAAGACCAGCGCGGAGCTAAACTTCATGAACATCTACCCTGAACTAGTACGTGGCACCGTGTGGCCTTGTTCCTGTGGGAATGCAACTAATCATTTGTTCTTGTAGGGAGGCGGCCAGAAGCTCCGCGTGATGCTCAAGAACCTTGAGGTGAACAAGGCTCGGTTTGACGCCCAGATGTACAAAGCTGACGAAGCCCTGACGGACATGACTGTTTCTCAGGAGCTCTCTACCCTCACCACCCAGGCACGATTCACGTTCCGTGACTTGCTCGATCCATGGCACATCAACCTAATTCACGTGCTGTTGTGGCTACAGTTCGATCGCGAGGTGGCTATCATTGAGCCATTGGACCTGCAGCTCATGTACACGCAACTGAGTAAGCCCATCAACCGCTGCGACATTGTGCTCGAAACCAACCAGGCCCTCATCACTTTGTCGATCGACGACTACAAGCTGGCTATGCACATCCTGGGTACAAGCACTTTCCCTGTGGGCCACAGCTGTAGCAGGGCATACTAACTCGGCCTCGCCCCCGAACAGACAAGTGGATGCTGCTCCTCAAACAGCTGCAAAAACCTGCGGGTCCGCCGACCACAGAGCCCAAGACACCCGGTAACCGCTGACCTTGACAGCTTCTGCCCTTGAAGATGCCACCGCTGCCCTAACCCTGCTCGTCCGCACAGAACCCGACCAGTGGGCATCTGATGAACTTACGGTCGCCGAGGCAACACCTCCCGCTGCTCAGAGCGTGGTCCAGAAGACTGACAGCCAGCAACAGGTTGGTTCCTTCTTCACGTGTTGTTGTTGCCCGTCTGAGTAAACACTAAACCAATGCACCGTGCAAACACAATCAATGCACAGACACTGACCATCATGAGCGGAGGTGTCGTGCTGTACCTGATCAACGACTATATGGGCCAAAACACGCCGCTGCTCGAGTTCAGTTTGGCACAGAGGTACGAGAGTGGCTCGCCTCGCATGCTCACTGGTATCTAAACGCACATATCTGATCCATTTCTTTCCATCCCATCACAAAAAGCAAAATCGAGGCCTCTGACTGGAGCAGCCTGCTTACGGCACATGTGAACACGATGATCGCCGCCAATTACTTCAACAACCGATTTGACGTGCGTTTTGGGCTTGCTCGCCGAGTTCTGCCTGGACATCCATGCCCTTGCTTAGCTTTGCTTGGCGTGTCGTGTCGTGTCGTGTCGTGGGATCGTCAATCAATTAGGTGTGGGAGCCCATGCTGGAGCAGTTCAACTTCGAGCTCAAGTATTCGCGCGTCAACGGACACAACATCACGTTCAGGTATCTTGTCGATCGGCCTTTAAACTTGTCCCGCTTGCCACACTGACTTATTGTTTTGTACGGTCCCTTTGTATCATAGGGCCGGCCAAAAGCTGGAGCTTAACATCACCCGACCCTTCCTCGAGACCTCCATGGACGTGGTCGAAGTGTGGAAGGACGATTCCTTTGAGGAGGAGAATGCCAAGTCAATCGAGCACCACGCGTACTACATCAAGAACGAAACGGGACAGGTATGAATACTTCACCTCCCCGTTGTTCGCCTGGGCACGGCGATGTCTCACGTGGGTTTTTTATACAACGCAACAGAAAATGTGGTATTGGCTATCGGACGACAAGAGCGTGATCGCTCTGGAAAAGGGCGAAGAGCAGCCGATGCCCATCTCCTTCCCCCATCTCAAGCAGCGACGGTACGGCAGAAGTCTTTCGTCTGGATTTGAACGCTGGCTGAGTCTGACCACTCGGCTCCTATGCATAGGTTGAACACCAAGGAAAGGAGACAGGTAAACAAGACCTTGACTATCCAAGTGCACGGCGAGTACAAGCCCATCGAGGTACGCACACTCAGCACGCGCGCACACGCCAGAAAGGCAACTAAGCTCGCATTGTTCTGCTACAGGGTATCATCATCGACAAGCTCGGCACGCACATTTTGGACATCGGTCACACCCATGTCAAGCTGCTGTATTCCGCGAGCATGCGCGAGGGCAGCGTGCTGCTCACATTTGCTTCCAACGTGCAAGTAATCAACTTCACCGAGCGCCGCCTGGTACGGTGTATGAGTGGCACTGTGCTTTGGCTCGGTCTAACCGCATGAATTTATGTAGAACGCGATTGTGGAAATGCCCGACGACATCAAGGCCTATTCCTCTGCGGTGCCGCTTTGCATCGAACCCAAGGAGTACGCTTCACCCTGTCAAGAGCCTGTAGTGCCACTATTGCTAACTGACTCCATGTTGTGGACACTGCAGAGCCGCCTTCCTGCCACTGGAGCTGGCAACCCACGGCGCCATCCGCTTCCAGCCGTCGCTTAATCCCAGAGTACTCGCCTTCTTTCTTCGCGCTCGAATCTGCAGTGTCATTGACCTGCCTGTCTTGGTATGCTTTGCGATCATTGCGTAGGACCCGGTGCCCATGACCGGCCTGCCTAAGTTCACGAAGCAGAAGCTGGTGTGCTCCAAGCTGGAGAAGAAGGCCGGTCTCATGATCTGCGCCAACGAAGACCTCACAGCCAAGCGAGGTCCGTTCTACATCTTCCAGGTGGTCGTGGACAAGGATGCGGGCACCGATCCGGAGGCGATGGAACGCATCCCGCACCGCATCACCATTTGCCCGCC
>CDFE01051042.1:0-11616 GCA_000826465.1 Acanthamoeba mauritaniensis | reverse complement strand
TGTAGGCGAAACCACGTGCGATCCAGCCATTCGTGACCGTGTGATCAAGGAAATCATCGATACCGAGGAGGACTACATCCGCGATCTCGAAGTCATCATAAACGTACAGCTCAACATATCTGCAATGTGTTAGTAACTCCGGACTTTAATGCCGTTCCTATTCTTCCTTTGATTCTCGATGATGGCTTTTAGGTATACTTGGTGGCAATGAGAGATCAAAGCATCGGAACCAAGGATCAAATCAACAACGTCTTCTCCAACGTGGAGATGATTTACAAGGTACCTCTTTCTTTTCCCAACCGCTTGAGTCGCTCATCTAAATCGCTCTTGCTGCCTACAGATCAACAAGGGCATCTTTCTGCCAGTCTTGAAAACAGCTTCAATCGGCAAAGCCTTCTTGACCGTGGTACGTCCATGCTCGCAGACTCCCCCACACCATGCACCGAGTTGCTAACCCGTTGCCACTTGGACTCTAGGTGGACTACTTGAAATTGTACATGGTCTACTGTGGCAATCAGGATCTTTCCATGCAGACCCTGGCCGCACTCAAAGCCAACCCCAAGATCGAGCAATTCCTCTACGTACGTAGTGCGCCTCGCTTTCATTGACTCAGCACGGTGCTGATTCGCCCTCGGGCAAAACAGCAATGCAGCCGTAAACCTGAATGCCGAAGTCTGGATCTTGCGAGCTTCTTGATCAAGCCCATTCAGCGCATCTGCAAATACCCGCTCCTCCTGCGGGTACATGGCATCCTTCGTCCCTGGGCCATTTAAGCCTTGTCTGCTTAACCTTACGTTTTCGGCTGTGCCCATGCCGCGTGTAAAGGAATTGCTGAAACAAACGCCGGAAGATCAGCCCGACTACACGAACCTCACGACCGCTCTTCAGCGAATGACGACCACGGGTATCACCTCCCCGGTTGTTCGACCTTCCTACTGAGTCCAGTGCTAACACCGTTGCCACCTCGTCTGTGGAACAGTGGGTACGATCAACGAGAAGAAGAGTGATCTGGACAAGAAGATGCGCCTCTACGAACTTTCACACAAGATCAACCTCAAAGGGGTGAGTCATTTACATGAACGACAAACTGATATGCTACGCCAGCCTAACACGCACATACGCAGGACATGCATTTGCTGAATTCGCCCAATCGGAGGCTGATCAGCGAGGGCGAGCTCACACGGGTGGCACCCAAGGAAGTGCTGGGCAAGAAGCTGCTGCTGAAGACTCAGGGCCACTACTTCCTCTTCTCCGACCTTTTCCTCTTCACCAAGCCCACCTCTTCGTCGTACGACCTCAGGGCTCAAGTGCCCCTCACTCAGGCCCTTTACAAAGGTACTCCCCTGTTCTAGCCTTTGCTATTTTAAAGTTTGTTATTAATGCGGGACGCACAGATTCGGACATTGCGGAGGACTCGTTCGAGCTCACACAGATCGGACAGAAGCGAGTATTCTTTGCTGCGCCGTCGGCGGCGAAGAAGGCGGAAATGAAGAAGGAGCTCGAGGAGGTTATTGCCTCCTTCCTTGACGTGCGGTACAAGAAGTTCGTGCAGAAGGAAATTGGTACGCCTCCCTCTCTCTTATGCAAGTACTCCCCACCGCCCATCTGCTAAGCGTGTGCCAACGCCAACGCCAACGCCTGTGCAGCCAAAACGCTGGCCATGCAGGTCAAACCGGTCAACCCTGACATGCCCATGCCCGCTGAGCCCACGCTGCCAGAAGACTTCTCGGTATTCCCACTCCCCCTTGCGGTCAATGGGCCAGGCCGACAGCCATCAACTGAGACGATTCTCCGTTCGATCCACTCAGGTGCTGTCATTCGACGACTGGAAGCACAAGCTCGAAGCCAAACCTTTGCCCACGCCTCCGCCTCAAGATGACAGTGTACGCTCCACACAACACACCGCCGATGCTGATGTTGCCACCCGGACTGATGAAGTCTTTGGGATGTGCTCTCTCCAGGTCCGATTTGTGTGCAACAGTCCTGCGCCGGAGAGCGAGAAGAGGGTGATCAAGTTGACGAGCGACAACGTCACCTTACCCGCCCTCCAGGACCAAATCCGCAAGAAGTTCGACATCGGCCCTGCCGTCGGCTTCAGGATCGTCTACCCGAACAACGACGGCTCGTGGGAGATGTGTCCCCTCAACGACCAGCGCGAACTCGACCAGTGCTTGGAGAAGAAGATATCCGATCTCTTCCTCACGTGGCTTGCTTGAAGCAGCCCACAACCCGTCTCTGCCTTGTACCACCTTATTTATTTGCCGTTAACAAAATGGTTTTCCATTATTTATTTATTTATTTATTGGATTATTTAAAGCGGACATCAACCTCTCATCTACACCTCAAGAACTACACAGGAGAGGCGGCGCCAGAAGACGGTGGCGCATGAGGGAGTCAACGTGGTCTGCTTGCGACTTTATAATCATCTCCTTACTTTAATTTCATTTTAACCGCGCAATTGGCGAATTCGGTTCGCACATGAGCGTGTTCCTCGATCCCCAGCTGCTCCATCTCGATCGAGGCAATGCCTCCTTCTTTATCGCCCGAACAGAGGACCCCAGATACCAATTTACAGCGATAAAGGCCTCATTTCTTCTCCACACCTCCTCTACCTCTGCCAACGCCGAAGATGTCACGCCTGCACGCGATACAGCAGCGCTGAACGTCAGAGGTAGATCGATCCTGATTCTTCCAGTCCCGAATGAACTGCCTTTGCCGCCTTGCTGCCAGAAGGAGGCATTAGCAGCCTCCTCTCCCTCAGCATCTCCCTCCGCGCTCGGCTCTCCCGGTGTCCCATCCTCCGCTACGTCGCGTGGCAGTGCGGGAGTGCAGCTGCTCGATCTCCACGCGACCTACCCCAATCTCTTCGCCGTTTGCAAGCAAATGTTTCGCGTGGGTGAAGCGCCCATCCCTGACGACACTGCTCTAGCTGCGCCGCCCAGCGGTACCCACCTCCACCACTCTTTTTCTTCATTCAAGAATCTCTACAATGATGCTATGAACAGGCGAACCGAAGAGTGTGGAAGCGAGGGAGACCACGGCGCAGCGTGGGGAGAATGAACAAGATGAAAGGGACGTCGAAGAGGTGCACGCGCGGAGCGGCGAGGGTGGGCCGGTCATACTGGTGACGCATCGTGCCAACACTATCCTCCCGGGCAAGGCAAGCAGCAACGGATTGCCACGCTCGAACAGCACCGGGTCGCAACGGCGACGAGTATGGCGTCAGCAAAGCCAGCTCGCCGGCGGCAGCGTCCTCGTCGCCAACAGCTTCCGAGAGCTCGAGGACCTGGTGGAGGTCGTCGGCGCACACACAGCCAAGGCATCCCCAGCTGGGCCATCGCACGAGCACACGAGCGTGGACGAGCTCACCGCCCACGGCACCTACGTCGACTCGGCCGACGAGCAGGGCAGCAGCGAGAGTGAGCGACGCAGCACCGAGGGCGAGATGACCGCCGAGGATGGACCCTTCCCGCGGCGGCACGTCGAGGTCACGGCGGCGGAGATGGCAGAGCTCAGGGCCGGATACGAGAAGGGCCACGCGTTCGTGGTATGCGTGCTGACCCGCACGCGCAGTGGCAGGCAGGACGAGGGAAGCGAAAGCGAAAGCGACATCAGCTCGGAAGGCGAGGACGAGGCGAGAGAGCGCCAGAAGCGAATTGCAGACAAAGCGCATTTGATGGACCCCTCGCGGGCAATGGCTGAGTCGGCAAGTGTGATCAATACGAAGGAGAGCAGCGCGCCGGAGGCGGTGGAGAATGAGATGTCGTACCAGCGAGTGGAAGGCAACGAAAACGACGAAGAGCTGGAGGAGGAGAAGGGTGCTCATGTCCAGGAGGAGGAGGAATCACTCGAACTGCGACGAAGGCTGTTTGTCGGTGACTCAATGACGACGAAGGAAATCGACTTGGAGGGACAGGTCGAACAGAAGATACGCGAACGAATAGAGTGCGAGAGGCTGCGACGCAGCGACACTCACTCGACGCCCTCGTCGCCGTACTCGCTCACGCATTCGTCATCTTCGCTCAACGCATCGCACTCGTCTGTGGCCCTCACGCTGGACGGCGACGACGCCGAGGACAGTGAGGTCGCCGGATCGGCATTCGTCTCACCTCTACTGTCGCCCACGCCCGGTCTCAGTCTCTCGCCCTCACCCGACCCCGAACGGGATCAGCTCAACCAACAAATCCTAGCGGTGCCCTCTCGCTGCCCAACCGCTGGGGCGGACGGAATCACTCGCTCACCATTTTCATGCTTTTCTTTGGCAGGCCTTGACATCGAAGGATGACGAGCTGGATGAAGACGAGCAGCGGCTCCTTGACATGCGACGTGCACACAGCCACGGTAACACCTCTGTTCTTACACCCATGGCGCAACCGAAATCACGTCGATAGTGACTTTGCACAAAAAACATCAGATGATGAGGACGAACACGGCTTCTCGCTCACCTCGCCGCAGCCCAAAGCGTTTGCCCAGAACCTGGAGAAGATCTATAGCTCGCTCGAACAGGTGCGACAGCTGTTCCCCAGCTTACAGCTTGACATCTAACCTAGGAAATGCAGGTGGACGCTGAGGTACTATTCCCCGAACAGCAGCGACTCGCTATGATGTACGTGCATTCCATATGGCGCGCTGGGTGAAGACAACGACGACTAACCGCTGCTTGGTGATGATGCCAGTGATTACGAGAACCGGATCAAGCAAGGCGTGGAGCGACGAGCCAAGGAGCGGGAGGAACGACTGAACTCGATCATGGCCGGGTACAAGCGGGTTCTCGGCATGGAGGAACCGGCGGTGGAGGAAGAGAAGCAGGCGGAAGACCATCTGGACGACGCCATCAAAAGCGAAGAGAAACCCCCAGCCGCTGACAACGAGGGTGAAGAAGTGCTCGACCAAGAGGACGTGCATCCTCTCAACCAAGAGGAAGAGGCGGAAGCGGTTGTTGGAACACAGGAAGATGTTGGAGCGGAGGCGGATGGAAAGGAAGTGGGCGGCCAAGAGGAAGAGAAGAGCAGGCGGCTGTGGTTCGAGGACATAGAAGACGACCAGAAGAAGGCGCGAGAGCTGATCGACAAGAGGAAGTCAGAGCGGAAAAGGCGACGCAAGAACAAGCTGCGGAAGAGGAAGAGTCACTCGGTTCACTCCAAGGAGGAGCTGTTCGACTATAACGGCAGCGGCGGCAACAAGGTGGTGGTTCTCCTCGCCTTCAAGCATCCAACAACACGCGATGGCCGACTCTTCATCCCGCTCTCGCGTCTCGATCCCCCGACCGGTGGCGAGAATGTGACGACGGCACGACTCGGCTCAACAGCCAGCCGTGGGGAGAGAAACGGGAGCGAAGTGGAAAGCCTCGAAGGGACAACGGGGAGCGGAGAGATGCGAAGCGCTGCTTCGAAGCGGACGACAACGATCTATTCTGTAAATACTGAGGAAGCAGCCGGCGCCTCCCTTGACGAGGTCTACGCATCCTACTATTCCCGCATGCGAAAAGGCCGAAAGAAGGCCGAGGAGGCCGTACACCAGGTAACACACCTATCTCCTGACCGATGACCAAGCCTCTCCATTTCCCTTTGAGTGTTCGTTCGTGGCGCTCATCTTCGGCCCGCAGAAAAACCGAAACTTGACGGAAACGGAAGAGTTGGCCTGGCACCACCTGGCCAACTTGCTCGTCCTCTACGAACGAAGTAAACCCCCCCCCCATCGATACTTGCTCGTGGCATGCGTGCTCTGCTAACACCATGTTTGTTTTTGTTTTTATAGAGGTGATATCAAAAAAGGAGTACGAGCTACGACGTTCGTTGATCGCCGGCTCGTTCAGCTCCACGCGGCTAGCTGCTCCTGGGCCCCTACCGGCCTCAACGCTCTCGTCGCCGCTCTTAGTCCCTCTTCAACACAGTACCGCACGCCTCGCATGCACCACTCAAAGGTATGTGTGGAGCACTTACCGCTTTTCCTTCGTGCCCAGGCGACGAGGACGACGAGGACGACATGGAAGAAGAGAATACCAAGCCCACGCATGGCCTACCGCCCACATTCTGGAGCCAGCTGCGCCTGGAGAAGCTGGAGGAAGCCCGATTTCCCGTCAAGCTGGTAATTAGGCCCCTTACCTAGCGCTTCCTCTTCCTTACTACCGCCGTGATATTTACATGCCCGATTCCGCGCGAAATGGCGTGTGTCCAGGCTTCTGTGTATGAGTTGCGAAAGAGCCAGATCGATGGATCGAAACCACAAACAGATATTTATTGGCGTACGCCAGTGCCCGCTCCCCCCAACGCTTCGCACGCACAATTTTGAACATTCACCCACCTCTGTCGTAACAGTGATCTCGGAAGCGAGCGACGCGCTCTTGCGACTGTCCAAGGAGAGTAGCAAGCAAGTGAAGCCGCCCCGCGATAGTGCCGCGGGCCGTGCAGCGGTGGAGAGGCAGGAGGAGACCTATCGCCGCATCATCAAGGCATACCCGCGTCATCCCTTCGCGTTGTATGGCTACGCACGTTTCCTGTCGAACGTGCGAAAGGACGACCAACAGGCCGACCAGTACTTCCAACTGGCCCTGAAGGTCAGCCCGTTCAACCCAGAGGTGTTGGCCACCTACGCCCACTTTCTCGAACGGCGCCAGCGCGACTTGGACAAGGCGCATCGGTTCTACAAGCGCGCCTACTTCGTCGACCGACGCAACGCTGACGTTGTGGGGGCCTATGCCATCTTCCAACATCGCATGTTGCGCAACTACAAGGAAGCCGAGAGGCTCTTCAAGCAGGTACCTACCTCTCCATCCGCGCACCGCACAATGCAGCGCATGTATGTAATACCAAGCTCGCTGGCAGGCGTTGGAGCTTGATAAGGAGAACGTCAACCTGGTGGGCTACTACGCCATGTTCCTGCAGAAGGCGAAGAAAGATCTAGGCGGAAGGTGCGGTCATCTACGTCTCACTCTTGAGCCCGCAGACCCCTTCGATGCTACGTGTGCATCTCTCACACTTTCGGTTCTGCCACTCCCCCGCACAGCGAGCTCTATTATCGCAAGGCGTTGGACCTGGCGCGAGGGCGGAAGAACTTGCACAGCTTCTGGAAGGCCAGGCTGAAGGAGCTCCGGGTGGAGATGAAGGAGGCCCGAGATCGAGAGTTCCCACCGCGAAGTCGCTCCTTCTCGTGGCAAAAGCGCCCCGGCTCGATGGGTGAGCGCACAAGCGGGAGTGAGGATAGCTCGTGCGAAGATGAACAGCAGAGCCACAGCGGTGGATCAGTGGGTCGACGTGGCCGCAGCCAGTCAGACCGCTCAACTGGGAGCGCTGCTGCTAGCGAGAAGGAACAGCTCATCTCGCTCCAGGAAAAGACGGCCATGGAGCAGTTTCTGGCCGAGCTCTTTACTCAGGACGAGCGCGCGGAGCGCGCACGACTCGAGGACAAGCCTGCCACGGTCATCCGAGAGGACAAGGTGAGTCTGTCACTTTTCTTTGTCTCGACCAGATGGAGTGATTGACTGACCCGCGTGGCTGCATGTAGGCGGGAGTGGAACTCACGGCGTCGTTACTGCGGCGGGACATGGGACGCGCGGTGTTTTGCCGCGTGCTCAATCAGCAGCGGGCTCAGGTAAGCACATGCCGCCGTTCGACATTCACTTGTAATACTTGATCTGTCTTACCGTCGCGACGCACACGCGCGAATGCACCTTAAAGAGGATGCGCTTGGGCAAGGTTACGTTCGGCACGCTGTGCAAGCTGGTGAGAGTGGGCTTGGAGGAATGCAACGCCGCCAGAGACTTTAGTTCAGCCAGGGCGCTCATGCACATGGCCTCCACCTTTTACTTCGCCCCTGCGCCAGCCACCGCCTCGGCATCTCCGCTCGCCTCCTCGCAAAGGTTCGTCCGTCTTAACTCCCCACTGGCGGCCCGCCCCGCTAATCTCCCAACTGCAGCTGGAGTGGATCCAAGAAGGACGTGCTTTATCTGCGACAGCGAGTGGAGGACGCGCCCATATGGAAGAACAACAGCTTTTGGAAGTACATGTTCACTGGTACATACTCGTCCATTGGTTGTGCGCCACCGTTTTGTGTCTGGGGATCGGCTTACTCACAACCACTCCGCCCGTTCGGTCTCCCAGAGCTGGTGTGCAAGGAAAGAGCGAAGGTGCAGAAGGTCTTGGCGCCTGTTGAGCCCAGGTATGCTGACCGCAGCCGCCCACAACAGCACAAGCCAGACTCATCTCTCTTTTTTCCGCAGCCCATCGCTCATGTCTCCGCGAAGACTCTTGGGCAAGACCACGCCCGCCGCCCAACCAGCCTTGCTTGACGACTCGCGGGAAGTGGTTGGTCTGCTGGCCAGTTTCGGTGCGTACTCACAGAAAGCTGACATCTATCAGATGGGTGGCTGACTCGTAAGTGAATCGATGTCTTGATCTAGTGCACGCGATGTTGAACGCGAGAACGGAGGTCGATGCGGTCCTCGAGTTTGTGGAGCAGATGTGTCGTCTCAACAATCTGCCTCTTCACAAAGAGTCGTTGTCTGCTGTTCTTGTACGCACTCAACACGAGGGGGACAAATAGATTGGCTTGAACCTTCCTTGTTCGCCGACTTTTGGGTTTTTTTATTTTTTTATTTTTGGCCTTGCATTGTAATTGCTCATTATTAAAAGAAAAAAAGAAAAGAAAAGAAAGGCAAAAGATGCGGCGGTGGCGCGGTGTGGTGACGGTCTCCCGGTGGCCTGGTGCCCTGACCTCACCAGCTCGTGGGCACGGCGCCCTTATCACGCGGCCACTGCCGGCGGCAAAACCTCTCAGCGTGCTGCCCGTGACCGCAGGCAGACAGAGCATCTTCTTCATCGCAAGCACATCGATTACGCGCCAACAAACGCCACAGCGCTTGGCACTTTCGCGCTGCACCTTCCACACCACCTCCGATGCTTCCACACAGGTGCCACCCTTTTTATTTCAGTGTTTTATTTATATATTGTTTATTTTATTGTTCGTGTTTTATGTTCCGGACTTTTTCTCGGCACGTCTTTGTTTTATTTTTCGTTCTTTGGCGGCAATCTCATTCATCTTCATTCCCGAACTACGCAGTCGCTGCAACACATAATGGAAGCTTCCTCTCAGCACACCGCAGATCCTTTCTACAAGGTTCGTACAAGTCCCATTACGGCTTTGCAATCACAAAATCGGGCGAATTGCTCACGATTTTGTGCCAACACAGTTCAAGTGGGCCATCGCTGAGCAAGTGGCGAGCCTTACGGACATGAAGCCCGAGCAGGCGCTCTCGGCCGTTGAGATTCCCAAGAAGGAGGGAGTGGCTGATTTCGCCCTGTGCGTGGCCAAGCTCAACCGGTTTACCAAGCTCAAGGGCAAGCCGCAAGATGTGGCCGTGGAGTGGGCGGACAAGGTACCTTGCACCGATTGATATCTATCTACTCTTTTTGCAATCGATTCAAATTTTTCTCCTCCAGTTCACTGCCACGCCCCTGCTGACCAGCGCCAAGGCCGACGGTCCCTACATCAACTACGTTGTGGACAAGATTCCGCTTGCCGAGGAGGTTTTGAAGATCGTGTATGGATCGAATGACCAATGGGGCAATTCGTCAGATGGCAACGGCAGGACGATCGTTGTTGAGTACAGGTAAGGCAACCGTGATGCCTTGTGCTGCAGTGATGCGGACCTCACGCTCCTTCCTCCGCGTTTAGCTCGCCCAACATCGCCAAGCCGTTCCACTTCGGCCACTTGAGGTCGACCATGATCGGTAATTTCTTGCGTAATCTCTACAAAGCCCTGGGCTACAACGTCGTGGGAATCAACTACCTGGGCGATTGGGGCAAGCAGTATGGTACGATCTCTGCACTGGTCGCGTAATTACATTGCGACATCATTCCTTAACTTTGGTTGCGAGACTAGGTCTGCTGGCTGTCGGCTTCAGCAAGTTCGGTTCCGAGGAGGAACTGGTGAAGAACCCTATTCGTCACCTGTACGACGTGTATGTGCAGATCAACAAGGTGCACCAGACCTCCTTTCTTTTGCCACTGGCCTGATGCCTTACCCAACGTTACCCCAACAAGCATTGGCGTAGCTTCGGCAAGTCTGTGAAATGCTAAGCTCTCGGTTTCCTCCCGTATAGGAAGCCGACGACAACGAGGAAGCCGGCAAGGTCATTCACGACCAGGCTCGTTCCTACTTCAGGAAGATGGAGGATGGTACGCTGGCACTTTCTCATCATCGCCATCGATCATCATCCCATGGGCCGGAAGAAGAACGCAAACCAACCCGCGTAATGTTTCTCTTTCAACTTTGACTACGACCAGGCGACTCCGACGCCCTCGCTCTGTGGAAGAGGTTCCGCGATCTGTCTATCGACGAGTACAAGCTGCTCTACAAGCGTCTCAATGTGGAGTTCGACGTTTATTCTGGCGAGTCCATGTTCAGGTTCGCTGTGCCACCTCTTCATTGAAGCCCTTCACCACTTTCGCTGACCTCTCTCTCTCTCTCTCTCTCGCTACGAACGCGCAGCGAAGGAATGGTGGAGGCCGTGAACCTCATGCAGGAGAAGGGTCTCCTTCAGGAGGACAACGGCGCCCTGGTCTGCGATCTGTCGGTTCGTCCTCTACTGCCGTGCCACGACGCGAACGAGCATTACTCTCAGCTGACCGTCTTCCTTTTCCACACAGAAATACAAGCTCGGCAAGATCGTTATCAAGAAGTCCGATGGCACCACCCTCTACATCACTCGTGATATCGCGGCGGCCATCTGGCGTCATAGGACGTATGGCTTCGAGAAGATGTTCTACGTCGTCGGTTCGCAGCAGAACCTCCACTTCCAGCAGCTCTTCAAGATCCTCGACCTCATGGGCTTCGATTGGGCCAAGAAGTGCAACCACATCAACTTTGGCATGATCACCGGCATGTCCACCCGTAAGGGTACGTGGTCACCTCCCCCAACCGAACACCGAAGCACGCGACTCACATGCCTCTTTTCTAAATCGCAGGAACGGCCAAGTTCCTTTCGGACATCCTCGAGGCTGCCCAGGAGCAGATGCTCGACAGGATGAAGGCCAACGAGGCGAAGATGAGCGAGATCACCGATCCCGAGAAGACCGCTGATGTGGTCGGCGTCTCTGCTGTCGTCGTCCAGGACTTCAGCGCGAAGCGTGTCAAGGACTACGGATTCAACCTGGAGCGGGCAACCGCCGCCGAAGGCGACACTGGCCCCTATCTCCAGTACGCCCACGCTCGTCTCTCCTCGATGGAGCGTAAGAACGACGTCAAGATCTCCGACGCCATCAACTTCCAGCTCCTGAATGACAAGGAGGCCCTCGACCTCATGATGAAGCTTGCTCGTCTGCCCGAGGTCGTCAGGCGCACTTCCGAGGAGAACGAACCCTGCACGCTCGTCACGTACCTCATGGTACCTCCTCCTTCGTCAGCCCAACTCCCTGGTGCACGCTAACCTTTGCTTTTCCCCGTTTGTGTGCGCGTGCCGTAATCAGGATCTGTGCCACTCCATCTCGGCGGCGCACAGGGTCTTGTGGGTGATGGGTCGGGAGCAGGACGTGGCCGAGGCGCGCATGTTGCTCTTCTGGGCCGCCCGTAAGACGCTCGAGAACGGCCTCAAGATTTTGGGTCTCGCTCCTCTCCAG
>CDFE01051041.1:0-11598 GCA_000826465.1 Acanthamoeba mauritaniensis | reverse complement strand
TGTAGGCGAAACCACGTGCGATCCAGCCATTCGTGACCGTGTGATCAAGGAAATCATCGATACCGAGGAGGACTACATCCGCGATCTCGAAGTCATCATAAACGTACAGCTCAACATATCTGCAATGTGTTAGTAACTCCGGACTTTAATGCCGTTCCTATTCTTCCTTTGATTCTCGATGATGGCTTTTAGGTATACTTGGTGGCAATGAGAGATCAAAGCATCGGAACCAAGGATCAAATCAACAACGTCTTCTCCAACGTGGAGATGATTTACAAGGTACCTCTTTCTTTTCCCAACCGCTTGAGTCGCTCATCTAAATCGCTCTTGCTGCCTACAGATCAACAAGGGCATCTTTCTGCCAGTCTTGAAAACAGCTTCAATCGGCAAAGCCTTCTTGACCGTGGTACGTCCATGCTCGCAGACTCCCCCACACCATGCACCGAGTTGCTAACCCGTTGCCACTTGGACTCTAGGTGGACTACTTGAAATTGTACATGGTCTACTGTGGCAATCAGGATCTTTCCATGCAGACCCTGGCCGCACTCAAAGCCAACCCCAAGATCGAGCAATTCCTCTACGTACGTAGTGCGCCTCGCTTTCATTGACTCAGCACGGTGCTGATTCGCCCTCGGGCAAAACAGCAATGCAGCCGTAAACCTGAATGCCGAAGTCTGGATCTTGCGAGCTTCTTGATCAAGCCCATTCAGCGCATCTGCAAATACCCGCTCCTCCTGCGGGTACATGGCATCCTTCGTCCCTGGGCCATTTAAGCCTTGTCTGCTTAACCTTACGTTTTCGGCTGTGCCCATGCCGCGTGTAAAGGAATTGCTGAAACAAACGCCGGAAGATCAGCCCGACTACACGAACCTCACGACCGCTCTTCAGCGAATGACGACCACGGGTATCACCTCCCCGGTTGTTCGACCTTCCTACTGAGTCCAGTGCTAACACCGTTGCCACCTCGTCTGTGGAACAGTGGGTACGATCAACGAGAAGAAGAGTGATCTGGACAAGAAGATGCGCCTCTACGAACTTTCACACAAGATCAACCTCAAAGGGGTGAGTCATTTACATGAACGACAAACTGATATGCTACGCCAGCCTAACACGCACATACGCAGGACATGCATTTGCTGAATTCGCCCAATCGGAGGCTGATCAGCGAGGGCGAGCTCACACGGGTGGCACCCAAGGAAGTGCTGGGCAAGAAGCTGCTGCTGAAGACTCAGGGCCACTACTTCCTCTTCTCCGACCTTTTCCTCTTCACCAAGCCCACCTCTTCGTCGTACGACCTCAGGGCTCAAGTGCCCCTCACTCAGGCCCTTTACAAAGGTACTCCCCTGTTCTAGCCTTTGCTATTTTAAAGTTTGTTATTAATGCGGGACGCACAGATTCGGACATTGCGGAGGACTCGTTCGAGCTCAC
This sequence comes from Acanthamoeba mauritaniensis, assembly GCA_000826465.1. Taxonomy (NCBI): domain Eukaryota; phylum Discosea; order Longamoebia; family Acanthamoebidae; genus Acanthamoeba; species Acanthamoeba mauritaniensis. Next base: position 10,170 of record CDFE01051041.1, on the reverse strand, counting down.
ACAGATCGGACAGAAGCGAGTATTCTTTGCTGCGCCGTCGGCGGCGAAGAAGGCGGAAATGAAGAAGGAGCTCGAGGAGGTTATTGCCTCCTTCCTTGACGTGCGGTACAAGAAGTTCGTGCAGAAGGAAATTGGTACGCCTCCCTCTCTCTTATGCAAGTACTCCCCACCGCCCATCTGCTAAGCGTGTGCCAACGCCAACGCCAACGCCTGTGCAGCCAAAACGCTGGCCATGCAGGTCAAACCGGTCAACCCTGACATGCCCATGCCCGCTGAGCCCACGCTGCCAGAAGACTTCTCGGTATTCCCACTCCCCCTTGCGGTCAATGGGCCAGGCCGACAGCCATCAACTGAGACGATTCTCCGTTCGATCCACTCAGGTGCTGTCATTCGACGACTGGAAGCACAAGCTCGAAGCCAAACCTTTGCCCACGCCTCCGCCTCAAGATGACAGTGTACGCTCCACACAACACACCGCCGATGCTGATGTTGCCACCCGGACTGATGAAGTCTTTGGGATGTGCTCTCTCCAGGTCCGATTTGTGTGCAACAGTCCTGCGCCGGAGAGCGAGAAGAGGGTGATCAAGTTGACGAGCGACAACGTCACCTTACCCGCCCTCCAGGACCAAATCCGCAAGAAGTTCGACATCGGCCCTGCCGTCGGCTTCAGGATCGTCTACCCGAACAACGACGGCTCGTGGGAGATGTGTCCCCTCAACGACCAGCGCGAACTCGACCAGTGCTTGGAGAAGAAGATATCCGATCTCTTCCTCACGTGGCTTGCTTGAAGCAGCCCACAACCCGTCTCTGCCTTGTACCACCTTATTTATTTGCCGTTAACAAAATGGTTTTCCATTATTTATTTATTTATTTATTGGATTATTTAAAGCGGACATCAACCTCTCATCTACACCTCAAGAACTACACAGGAGAGGCGGCGCCAGAAGACGGTGGCGCATGAGGGAGTCAACGTGGTCTGCTTGCGACTTTATAATCATCTCCTTACTTTAATTTCATTTTAACCGCGCAATTGGCGAATTCGGTTCGCACATGAGCGTGTTCCTCGATCCCCAGCTGCTCCATCTCGATCGAGGCAATGCCTCCTTCTTTATCGCCCGAACAGAGGACCCCAGATACCAATTTACAGCGATAAAGGCCTCATTTCTTCTCCACACCTCCTCTACCTCTGCCAACGCCGAAGATGTCACGCCTGCACGCGATACAGCAGCGCTGAACGTCAGAGGTAGATCGATCCTGATTCTTCCAGTCCCGAATGAACTGCCTTTGCCGCCTTGCTGCCAGAAGGAGGCATTAGCAGCCTCCTCTCCCTCAGCATCTCCCTCCGCGCTCGGCTCTCCCGGTGTCCCATCCTCCGCTACGTCGCGTGGCAGTGCGGGAGTGCAGCTGCTCGATCTCCACGCGACCTACCCCAATCTCTTCGCCGTTTGCAAGCAAATGTTTCGCGTGGGTGAAGCGCCCATCCCTGACGACACTGCTCTAGCTGCGCCGCCCAGCGGTACCCACCTCCACCACTCTTTTTCTTCATTCAAGAATCTCTACAATGATGCTATGAACAGGCGAACCGAAGAGTGTGGAAGCGAGGGAGACCACGGCGCAGCGTGGGGAGAATGAACAAGATGAAAGGGACGTCGAAGAGGTGCACGCGCGGAGCGGCGAGGGTGGGCCGGTCATACTGGTGACGCATCGTGCCAACACTATCCTCCCGGGCAAGGCAAGCAGCAACGGATTGCCACGCTCGAACAGCACCGGGTCGCAACGGCGACGAGTATGGCGTCAGCAAAGCCAGCTCGCCGGCGGCAGCGTCCTCGTCGCCAACAGCTTCCGAGAGCTCGAGGACCTGGTGGAGGTCGTCGGCGCACACACAGCCAAGGCATCCCCAGCTGGGCCATCGCACGAGCACACGAGCGTGGACGAGCTCACCGCCCACGGCACCTACGTCGACTCGGCCGACGAGCAGGGCAGCAGCGAGAGTGAGCGACGCAGCACCGAGGGCGAGATGACCGCCGAGGATGGACCCTTCCCGCGGCGGCACGTCGAGGTCACGGCGGCGGAGATGGCAGAGCTCAGGGCCGGATACGAGAAGGGCCACGCGTTCGTGGTATGCGTGCTGACCCGCACGCGCAGTGGCAGGCAGGACGAGGGAAGCGAAAGCGAAAGCGACATCAGCTCGGAAGGCGAGGACGAGGCGAGAGAGCGCCAGAAGCGAATTGCAGACAAAGCGCATTTGATGGACCCCTCGCGGGCAATGGCTGAGTCGGCAAGTGTGATCAATACGAAGGAGAGCAGCGCGCCGGAGGCGGTGGAGAATGAGATGTCGTACCAGCGAGTGGAAGGCAACGAAAACGACGAAGAGCTGGAGGAGGAGAAGGGTGCTCATGTCCAGGAGGAGGAGGAATCACTCGAACTGCGACGAAGGCTGTTTGTCGGTGACTCAATGACGACGAAGGAAATCGACTTGGAGGGACAGGTCGAACAGAAGATACGCGAACGAATAGAGTGCGAGAGGCTGCGACGCAGCGACACTCACTCGACGCCCTCGTCGCCGTACTCGCTCACGCATTCGTCATCTTCGCTCAACGCATCGCACTCGTCTGTGGCCCTCACGCTGGACGGCGACGACGCCGAGGACAGTGAGGTCGCCGGATCGGCATTCGTCTCACCTCTACTGTCGCCCACGCCCGGTCTCAGTCTCTCGCCCTCACCCGACCCCGAACGGGATCAGCTCAACCAACAAATCCTAGCGGTGCCCTCTCGCTGCCCAACCGCTGGGGCGGACGGAATCACTCGCTCACCATTTTCATGCTTTTCTTTGGCAGGCCTTGACATCGAAGGATGACGAGCTGGATGAAGACGAGCAGCGGCTCCTTGACATGCGACGTGCACACAGCCACGGTAACACCTCTGTTCTTACACCCATGGCGCAACCGAAATCACGTCGATAGTGACTTTGCACAAAAAACATCAGATGATGAGGACGAACACGGCTTCTCGCTCACCTCGCCGCAGCCCAAAGCGTTTGCCCAGAACCTGGAGAAGATCTATAGCTCGCTCGAACAGGTGCGACAGCTGTTCCCCAGCTTACAGCTTGACATCTAACCTAGGAAATGCAGGTGGACGCTGAGGTACTATTCCCCGAACAGCAGCGACTCGCTATGATGTACGTGCATTCCATATGGCGCGCTGGGTGAAGACAACGACGACTAACCGCTGCTTGGTGATGATGCCAGTGATTACGAGAACCGGATCAAGCAAGGCGTGGAGCGACGAGCCAAGGAGCGGGAGGAACGACTGAACTCGATCATGGCCGGGTACAAGCGGGTTCTCGGCATGGAGGAACCGGCGGTGGAGGAAGAGAAGCAGGCGGAAGACCATCTGGACGACGCCATCAAAAGCGAAGAGAAACCCCCAGCCGCTGACAACGAGGGTGAAGAAGTGCTCGACCAAGAGGACGTGCATCCTCTCAACCAAGAGGAAGAGGCGGAAGCGGTTGTTGGAACACAGGAAGATGTTGGAGCGGAGGCGGATGGAAAGGAAGTGGGCGGCCAAGAGGAAGAGAAGAGCAGGCGGCTGTGGTTCGAGGACATAGAAGACGACCAGAAGAAGGCGCGAGAGCTGATCGACAAGAGGAAGTCAGAGCGGAAAAGGCGACGCAAGAACAAGCTGCGGAAGAGGAAGAGTCACTCGGTTCACTCCAAGGAGGAGCTGTTCGACTATAACGGCAGCGGCGGCAACAAGGTGGTGGTTCTCCTCGCCTTCAAGCATCCAACAACACGCGATGGCCGACTCTTCATCCCGCTCTCGCGTCTCGATCCCCCGACCGGTGGCGAGAATGTGACGACGGCACGACTCGGCTCAACAGCCAGCCGTGGGGAGAGAAACGGGAGCGAAGTGGAAAGCCTCGAAGGGACAACGGGGAGCGGAGAGATGCGAAGCGCTGCTTCGAAGCGGACGACAACGATCTATTCTGTAAATACTGAGGAAGCAGCCGGCGCCTCCCTTGACGAGGTCTACGCATCCTACTATTCCCGCATGCGAAAAGGCCGAAAGAAGGCCGAGGAGGCCGTACACCAGGTAACACACCTATCTCCTGACCGATGACCAAGCCTCTCCATTTCCCTTTGAGTGTTCGTTCGTGGCGCTCATCTTCGGCCCGCAGAAAAACCGAAACTTGACGGAAACGGAAGAGTTGGCCTGGCACCACCTGGCCAACTTGCTCGTCCTCTACGAACGAAGTAAACCCCCCCCCCATCGATACTTGCTCGTGGCATGCGTGCTCTGCTAACACCATGTTTGTTTTTGTTTTTATAGAGGTGATATCAAAAAAGGAGTACGAGCTACGACGTTCGTTGATCGCCGGCTCGTTCAGCTCCACGCGGCTAGCTGCTCCTGGGCCCCTACCGGCCTCAACGCTCTCGTCGCCGCTCTTAGTCCCTCTTCAACACAGTACCGCACGCCTCGCATGCACCACTCAAAGGTATGTGTGGAGCACTTACCGCTTTTCCTTCGTGCCCAGGCGACGAGGACGACGAGGACGACATGGAAGAAGAGAATACCAAGCCCACGCATGGCCTACCGCCCACATTCTGGAGCCAGCTGCGCCTGGAGAAGCTGGAGGAAGCCCGATTTCCCGTCAAGCTGGTAATTAGGCCCCTTACCTAGCGCTTCCTCTTCCTTACTACCGCCGTGATATTTACATGCCCGATTCCGCGCGAAATGGCGTGTGTCCAGGCTTCTGTGTATGAGTTGCGAAAGAGCCAGATCGATGGATCGAAACCACAAACAGATATTTATTGGCGTACGCCAGTGCCCGCTCCCCCCAACGCTTCGCACGCACAATTTTGAACATTCACCCACCTCTGTCGTAACAGTGATCTCGGAAGCGAGCGACGCGCTCTTGCGACTGTCCAAGGAGAGTAGCAAGCAAGTGAAGCCGCCCCGCGATAGTGCCGCGGGCCGTGCAGCGGTGGAGAGGCAGGAGGAGACCTATCGCCGCATCATCAAGGCATACCCGCGTCATCCCTTCGCGTTGTATGGCTACGCACGTTTCCTGTCGAACGTGCGAAAGGACGACCAACAGGCCGACCAGTACTTCCAACTGGCCCTGAAGGTCAGCCCGTTCAACCCAGAGGTGTTGGCCACCTACGCCCACTTTCTCGAACGGCGCCAGCGCGACTTGGACAAGGCGCATCGGTTCTACAAGCGCGCCTACTTCGTCGACCGACGCAACGCTGACGTTGTGGGGGCCTATGCCATCTTCCAACATCGCATGTTGCGCAACTACAAGGAAGCCGAGAGGCTCTTCAAGCAGGTACCTACCTCTCCATCCGCGCACCGCACAATGCAGCGCATGTATGTAATACCAAGCTCGCTGGCAGGCGTTGGAGCTTGATAAGGAGAACGTCAACCTGGTGGGCTACTACGCCATGTTCCTGCAGAAGGCGAAGAAAGATCTAGGCGGAAGGTGCGGTCATCTACGTCTCACTCTTGAGCCCGCAGACCCCTTCGATGCTACGTGTGCATCTCTCACACTTTCGGTTCTGCCACTCCCCCGCACAGCGAGCTCTATTATCGCAAGGCGTTGGACCTGGCGCGAGGGCGGAAGAACTTGCACAGCTTCTGGAAGGCCAGGCTGAAGGAGCTCCGGGTGGAGATGAAGGAGGCCCGAGATCGAGAGTTCCCACCGCGAAGTCGCTCCTTCTCGTGGCAAAAGCGCCCCGGCTCGATGGGTGAGCGCACAAGCGGGAGTGAGGATAGCTCGTGCGAAGATGAACAGCAGAGCCACAGCGGTGGATCAGTGGGTCGACGTGGCCGCAGCCAGTCAGACCGCTCAACTGGGAGCGCTGCTGCTAGCGAGAAGGAACAGCTCATCTCGCTCCAGGAAAAGACGGCCATGGAGCAGTTTCTGGCCGAGCTCTTTACTCAGGACGAGCGCGCGGAGCGCGCACGACTCGAGGACAAGCCTGCCACGGTCATCCGAGAGGACAAGGTGAGTCTGTCACTTTTCTTTGTCTCGACCAGATGGAGTGATTGACTGACCCGCGTGGCTGCATGTAGGCGGGAGTGGAACTCACGGCGTCGTTACTGCGGCGGGACATGGGACGCGCGGTGTTTTGCCGCGTGCTCAATCAGCAGCGGGCTCAGGTAAGCACATGCCGCCGTTCGACATTCACTTGTAATACTTGATCTGTCTTACCGTCGCGACGCACACGCGCGAATGCACCTTAAAGAGGATGCGCTTGGGCAAGGTTACGTTCGGCACGCTGTGCAAGCTGGTGAGAGTGGGCTTGGAGGAATGCAACGCCGCCAGAGACTTTAGTTCAGCCAGGGCGCTCATGCACATGGCCTCCACCTTTTACTTCGCCCCTGCGCCAGCCACCGCCTCGGCATCTCCGCTCGCCTCCTCGCAAAGGTTCGTCCGTCTTAACTCCCCACTGGCGGCCCGCCCCGCTAATCTCCCAACTGCAGCTGGAGTGGATCCAAGAAGGACGTGCTTTATCTGCGACAGCGAGTGGAGGACGCGCCCATATGGAAGAACAACAGCTTTTGGAAGTACATGTTCACTGGTACATACTCGTCCATTGGTTGTGCGCCACCGTTTTGTGTCTGGGGATCGGCTTACTCACAACCACTCCGCCCGTTCGGTCTCCCAGAGCTGGTGTGCAAGGAAAGAGCGAAGGTGCAGAAGGTCTTGGCGCCTGTTGAGCCCAGGTATGCTGACCGCAGCCGCCCACAACAGCACAAGCCAGACTCATCTCTCTTTTTTCCGCAGCCCATCGCTCATGTCTCCGCGAAGACTCTTGGGCAAGACCACGCCCGCCGCCCAACCAGCCTTGCTTGACGACTCGCGGGAAGTGGTTGGTCTGCTGGCCAGTTTCGGTGCGTACTCACAGAAAGCTGACATCTATCAGATGGGTGGCTGACTCGTAAGTGAATCGATGTCTTGATCTAGTGCACGCGATGTTGAACGCGAGAACGGAGGTCGATGCGGTCCTCGAGTTTGTGGAGCAGATGTGTCGTCTCAACAATCTGCCTCTTCACAAAGAGTCGTTGTCTGCTGTTCTTGTACGCACTCAACACGATGGTGACAAATAGATTGGCTTGCACCTTCTTCCTTGTTCGCCGCGTGTGGCCCGCTTTTGAAGACTTTTGGGTCATTTTATTTGCTGTAAAAAGAAAAGATGCGGAGGTGGCGCGGTGTGGCGACAGTCACCCGGTGGCCTGGCGCCCTGACCTCGCCAGCTCGTGGGCACGGCGCCCTTATCACGCGGCCACTGACGGCGGCAAAACCTCTCAGCGTGCCCGTGGCCGCAGGCAGACAGAGCATCTTCTTCATCGCAAGCACAACGATTTCACGCCAACAAACGCCACAGCGCTTGGCACTTTCACGCTGCACCTTCCACACCGCCTCCGATGCCTCCACACGGGTGCCACCCTTTTTATGTTTTTATTTATAATTATTTTTGGATTATTTTATTTTATTTTTTAATATTCAATTCGTGTTTTGTGTTCCGGACTTTTTCTCGGCACGTCTTTGTTTTATTTTTTCGTTCTTTGGCGGCAATCTCATTCATCTTCATTCCCGAACTACGCAGACGCTGCAACACACAATGGAAGCTTCCTCTCAGCACACCGCAGATCCTTTCTACAAGGTTCATGTCCATTACGGCTTTTTGCATTCACAAAATCGGAACGAATTGCTCACGATTTTGTGTAAACACAGTTCAAGTGGGCCATCGCTGAGCAAGTGGCGAGCCTTACGGACATGAAGCCCGAGCAGGCGCTCTCGGCCGTTGAGATTCCCAAGAAGGAGGGAGTGGCTGATTTCGCCCTGTGCGTGGCCAAGCTCAACCGGTTTACCAAGCTCAAGGGCAAGCCGCAAGATGTGGCCGTGGAGTGGGCGGACAAGGTACCTTGCACCGATTGATATCTATCTACTCTTTTTGCAATCGATTCAAATTTTTCTCCTCCAGTTCACTGCCACGCCCCTGCTGACCAGCGCCAAGGCCGACGGTCCCTACATCAACTACGTTGTGGACAAGATTCCGCTTGCCGAGGAGGTTTTGAAGATCGTGTATGGATCGAATGACCAATGGGGCAATTCGTCAGATGGCAACGGCAGGACGATCGTTGTTGAGTACAGGTAAGGCAACCGTGATGCCTTGTGCTGCAGTGATGCGGACCTCACGCTCCTTCCTCCGCGTTTAGCTCGCCCAACATCGCCAAGCCGTTCCACTTCGGCCACTTGAGGTCGACCATGATCGGTAATTTCTTGCGTAATCTCTACAAAGCCCTGGGCTACAACGTCGTGGGAATCAACTACCTGGGCGATTGGGGCAAGCAGTATGGTACGATCTCTGCACTGGTCGCGTAATTACATTGCGACATCATTCCTTAACTTTGGTTGCGAGACTAGGTCTGCTGGCTGTCGGCTTCAGCAAGTTCGGTTCCGAGGAGGAACTGGTGAAGAACCCTATTCGTCACCTGTACGACGTGTATGTGCAGATCAACAAGGTGCACCAGACCTCCTTTCTTTTGCCACTGGCCTGATGCCTTACCCAACGTTACCCCAACAAGCATTGGCGTAGCTTCGGCAAGTCTGTGAAATGCTAAGCTCTCGGTTTCCTCCCGTATAGGAAGCCGACGACAACGAGGAAGCCGGCAAGGTCATTCACGACCAGGCTCGTTCCTACTTCAGGAAGATGGAGGATGGTACGCTGGCACTTTCTCATCATCGCCATCGATCATCATCCCATGGGCCGGAAGAAGAACGCAAACCAACCCGCGTAATGTTTCTCTTTCAACTTTGACTACGACCAGGCGACTCCGACGCCCTCGCTCTGTGGAAGAGGTTCCGCGATCTGTCTATCGACGAGTACAAGCTGCTCTACAAGCGTCTCAATGTGGAGTTCGACGTTTATTCTGGCGAGTCCATGTTCAGGTTCGCTGTGCCACCTCTTCATTGAAGCCCTTCACCACTTTCGCTGACCTCTCTCTCTCTCTCTCTCTCGCTACGAACGCGCAGCGAAGGAATGGTGGAGGCCGTGAACCTCATGCAGGAGAAGGGTCTCCTTCAGGAGGACAACGGCGCCCTGGTCTGCGATCTGTCGGTTCGTCCTCTACTGCCGTGCCACGACGCGAACGAGCATTACTCTCAGCTGACCGTCTTCCTTTTCCACACAGAAATACAAGCTCGGCAAGATCGTTATCAAGAAGTCCGATGGCACCACCCTCTACATCACTCGTGATATCGCGGCGGCCATCTGGCGTCATAGGACGTATGGCTTCGAGAAGATGTTCTACGTCGTCGGTTCGCAGCAGAACCTCCACTTCCAGCAGCTCTTCAAGATCCTCGACCTCATGGGCTTCGATTGGGCCAAGAAGTGCAACCACATCAACTTTGGCATGATCACCGGCATGTCCACCCGTAAGGGTACGTGGTCACCTCCCCCAACCGAACACCGAAGCACGCGACTCACATGCCTCTTTTCTAAATCGCAGGAACGGCCAAGTTCCTTTCGGACATCCTCGAGGCTGCCCAGGAGCAGATGCTCGACAGGATGAAGGCCAACGAGGCGAAGATGAGCGAGATCACCGATCCCGAGAAGACCGCTGATGTGGTCGGCGTCTCTGCTGTCGTCGTCCAGGACTTCAGCGCGAAGCGTGTCAAGGACTACGGATTCAACCTGGAGCGGGCAACCGCCGCCGAAGGCGACACTGGCCCCTATCTCCAGTACGCCCACGCTCGTCTCTCCTCGATGGAGCGTAAGAACGACGTCAAGATCTCCGACGCCATCAACTTCCAGCTCCTGAATGACAAGGAGGCCCTCGACCTCATGATGAAGCTTGCTCGTCTGCCCGAGGTCGTCAGGCGCACTTCCGAGGAGAACGAACCCTGCACGCTCGTCACGTACCTCATGGTACCTCCTCCTTCGTCAGCCCAACTCCCTGGTGCACGCTAACCTTTGCTTTTCCCCGTTTGTGTGCGCGTGCCGTAATCAGGATCTGTGCCACTCCATCTCGGCGGCGCACAGGGTCTTGTGGGTGATGGGTCGGGAGCAGGACGTGGCCGAGGCGCGCATGTTGCTCTTCTGGGCCGCCCGTAAGACGCTCGAGAACGGCCTCAAGATTTTGGGTCTCGCTCCTCTCCAG
>CDFE01050700.1:0-10451 GCA_000826465.1 Acanthamoeba mauritaniensis | reverse complement strand
CGCAGCTTGAAGAACGAGACGTAGTTGGTCCACGGATCGGCCGTGCGTACTCGCAGGGTGAGGGCGTGGCCCTGCTTGACTGACTTGGGCACGGTGACGATGGTGCGCCACCCGAGCTCCGACAGTAGCACCGTCGCACGACTGTCGCCGACCAAGTTTCCGCCGGCCCTCTTCTCCTGCACTTCGAGTACCACCGCACTGCATTGGTGGTGTGGCGTCGTGTCAGTCGACCTCCACAGCTGGCAACTGCCATCAATACGGGGTAAAGCAGAAGGGCGGTATACCGGAATGGTCGGTCCTTGTTCTCCTTGAGGTACTGAATGATCCACCGCCTGGAAATCACCTCCACCAGCGATGCGAACTCCTGCTTCCGTTGGACCATGGTCTGGAACATGGGGACGAAATGCCACGAAAGGAAGGGAGGCTCCTCGCCACGAAGAGCGGCTTTGATCTGGTGATGAGCCAACACGTCGGCGTACCGTCGCATTGGCGAGGTCACCTTCAAACGATAGATCGAAGAAGGAATTCGACTTCAAGTCAGTCGGGAGTCTGACGCAGTGGCAATGCCGATGCCCTTACCTGAGCGTAGCTGTCGAGGGCCAGCGAGAAGTGAGGTCCGGGAACGGACGAGTATTTCGTGGGCGGCAGCCCCACCAGCGACTTCCACGACTTTACAACGGCCTTCTTCTCCTTGCCCCGCACAAGATAATCTAAATATTTTGAGTCGCCCTGCACGCGCAACAACACACAAATCAGCAACAACGTCGCAGGGGAGCGAGAGTGGGGAAGAGGGTACACATACCGAAGGTCGCTGCTGAACGCGGAAGGGGACGGGGATCCCTCTGGCCTCGGCAAACTTGCCGGCGATCTCACCGGCGAGAAGCATCAGCTCCTCCACCATCATACGCGCGCCCGTGCTCTCTTGCATTCCCTCGATCTCCTCTTCCTCTTCGCCTTCTTCGCCCGCGCCTTCCTGCCCCATGTTGGCGCCCTCCTCGGTGACCTTGGACTCGAGCCGACGCACCCTCACACCTCGGTGCTGTGCCACATCTAAACACGGCCAACACCCATGAACGGTGTGAGTAGATCGATGAACCAAGCCAGACTGATCGCACATAAAATGTCAGGGGAAGCGTCCATCTATCACGTACCATCGATGCGGATGGCGGTGGTGGGCAGAGACACGATAACTGCGCCCCTCTGCTCGCGGTAGCGTCGTCGCAGCTTGGCCATTTCATGCAGACCCCACACTGCGCCCATCGCGGCCTCCTTGTCCACGCCCGGTCTCGCCAGTTCCCTGTTGCTGAACGTATCTGCGGACTCCACGCGCTGCAGAACGAGTGTACTCTTTGGTGCCTCCTTGCGCGACGCTTCCCCCTTCTTCTTGCCCAATTTGTGGTTGAGCCCCAACCGTCGCAGGCTTTCCTTGATATCGTTCTAACAGGGCAGTGAGTAAAGTCTCAAAGGAACTAAGGGCGATCTTATGCGTACCTTGCGCTCTTCCCGTTTATCGGGGTCGGGGTCAGCCAACAGCTGCTGCTCCTCCTGAAGGTGAAGCGGGAGATACTGAGCCGTGGCCTTGGCGTACTTCTCTTGCCCGGAGAGAATGAAAGAATCGGCCTGCCCGTAGGTGAGGCCGTGCACATTCTCCACGAGCGTGGGAGCGATCTTGTAATCCTTGATTTCACCGCTCTCTACGATTGAGTGGTGTGTCAGTTAAGAACGGTGCAGCGCGACCTGTGGCGGTGCATACCAGGGTCGAGCTTGGCTGCAAATGTCAAAGCGCAGCTTCGAGTGTTTGGTCGCAAGGCCACGGCCTGAGAAGTGAACTTGGGCGGAAACAGGGGCAGGGACACGCCGTTGGGGAGGTACAACGACTGCGCCCTGTCACGCGCCAACAGATCGAGCGGACTGTCCGGCGTGATCCATCTATCAATCAACACTTTCTGCGGTTAGAGGTCTGTTCTGGGCGTTACATAAAATGGGCTGTTCAGTGGGGCGCGCGGGGTACCTCGTGGGGTCGGCTACGTGTACATAAACCCAGGTGTCGCCATTCTCGTCGGTCTGAATGGACAGGCCATCGTCGATCTCGTAGGCGTCGTGCGGGTCTATGGTGTAAACTGGCAGTTGCCGGAAGTCCAATCGTTTTCCTTCGTCGCTGTCCGGCGGCGGTTGAGCGAGCACCTCCTACAGATCCATACCGCACGCCAGTAGTGAGATGAGCACTCGAACCGAATCGGCCGCATACAAGGAAGAGGCGCATACATCGACCCAAGTGGAGGCTTCTTCAGGGAAGTGGAGTGGTCGGCGGTGGAGGATGATATCCAGGTTCTCCTTTGCAGAGAAGACGCCTAATTGCACCATGGCGTTGAAGAGGTCGACCGAATTGGCGCCCTCCTTCAACAGACCCTCGAGCGGGGTGTGCTCCGTCACATCGATCGGCTCAGAGCTGGGCGTCTCAGAGATGACCATGGCGGCGTACCTGCGAAGAAGGGCCGTTGACGATGGAGGGTTAGTGCAGTGCAGCAGAAGGAGCTGCCGTCAGCAAACGCTTCTTGAAGGAGACGGCGCACTTCTTGAGGAAGTCCAGGTGTTGCCTCTCCGTCAGGGAGTCCATCCCGCCAGCCACAAGGTCCGCGTCTGTGCTGGCTCGGTCCTCGGTAGCGTTGAGACTCTTCCAACACGCTTGGTATTCCTTGCTGAGGTCCGCAATGTCTGGCAAGAAGGCAGAAGGTGCCTGCGCGCACACAGGCAATCAGCGACAGAAGGCGCAAGTGAAGTAGGAAAGCGGCGAGTGAGGCGCACCTGGTCTCCGCCGCCGAGAGCACGTTCGAGCTTACGTCGCATTTTGATGAGGAAGAGCTTGGAGTGCTTGGCACTGTCTACTCGGTCCTGCAGTGAATCCTTGAGCTCCTCCGACATCTCGCGGTCCCTGCAGACAAAGGCCTTGCCTCGCGGCTTGAAGTACACCCGCGCCTCCCATAGCAGGCCGTGCGCCGCGTAGGTCTGTGTGAAAAGACAAAAGCGAGGTCAAGCAATGCATAGCGAGATCTGTGCCTGAGGGTCGCGTGATGGGCGTGTACCTCGAGCGGGCCGGTGCTGCCAAAGAGGAACTGGGCAGCTTGCACGGCAGTGATGAACTTCCTGGGCGCGTCTTCACATATGCATACATCAGTGGTGTGAGTGAAGAAGTAGCGTGAATGCAGAGAGAACTTGAGTGAGTACCTGGCGAAGAAGACGCATCCCCAGTCAGCTGCGCGTCTTCCCAGAGCGCTTGCAGGCGCTCAGGAGCGATCATGGCCCGCAGGTCCTCGGCCTCTTTGGCCAGCGCGGCAAGGTGCTTGGCATTGCCTCGCACCGCTTGTGCCGTGATGCCGTCAACCAGGCCGAGCTGTGGCATCTCTGGCCACACGTAGGAGAACTTGGCCTGGGAGAGGGCGAACTTGCGAGCATCCTGGCTGCCCACGATCCAGAGCGATTTGCTCTCCCGCTCGTGCTCCTCCAGCTTCTGCAGCAACAGCCCAAGCTTGGGCACGCCGTCTTCGATGTATTCGATCACGCGGCCTTCCTCGGCGAGATTTGGCTCATCTTCCGGCACTTCGTCAATCGCTGGCTCGAATGCGCGCGTGGAGTAGGAAGCGGTGCCAAGTGCCTGCTCTCCCGGCCTGGAGAGCGTGGTAGTCGAATGCTGGCGAGTGGAGAAGCCCAATCGTGCAGTAATCCCGCTCCATCCTGCATCTCGCGTAGAAATGCACCGGGAGAGAAAGCGAGATGCTGGCATTGCCCCAGCCGGGCACGAGAGAGGTTTCGGACCCGGGCGTGCCTTGGCGCTTGGCAGCCTCTGCACGCGGCACAGGCGTCTCATCTTCGCCGCGATGATTTAATTGATCAATTAAATCCCTGGGCTGCGGACCACCAATGCACAAAAGAAACACTGAGAAAAGAACGAGAAACAGAACCATGGCTGCAACCAGACGGAGGGGCTATCGATTAACGCAATGGACTGGCAGAGGCACTGGACACTGTTCAGGTCTGCCACAAGCCCCAGCGAGCGCAGCTGGTGGGCCGGAAAGGCGCTACAGAGCGGCAGCAACGAGAATGCAGTCGAGATGGAGATGGATGAGTTGCGGCAGGCCTGTCGGCAGGCGAGACCAATCTTTCTTTCACCTCGCGTCTTTGGCATGGTGTGGCTCGACGAGGATGCACTGTGGACCGAGATCCAGAACGAAGGCTGGAAGATTGAGGACTTCATCACAACGCCGGACGGAACGCTCAACTGGCAACGATTGACCACCAACGAGGCGCTGGGGAGCATGGACCGCGGCAAAGGCCTCGCCGAGCGGGTCATCACGTCCGACGACGACGACTTCCTCCGGGCTGCCCCATTCCTGCGCAAGGTCAGCCTCTTCGTGCACCGCTCGTGGCTCTGCCGCATGCCAGCCTCGCGCTTCGCCGAGCTCTACCAGCACCGCTTCACCATCACCGCCAGACCAGAGGTAGCGTGAGGCAGCCTCTTGCCCCTCGTCGTGTTCCCTCGTGAGGCGGCTACTCACAGACTAAGACTCTTCATCCCCTTGAGGCAGTTCTTCACCGAGACGTATGCGCTGATGTGCGGTAGTGCGGAGCAGGCCATGCTCGCCTTCAGCTTGCTTTCGAGCGCGTTTGAGCGAACACTAGGCATGCCGCCCTTCTTCTCGTTGTTGCTCTTCTTTGATCGGTGGTCGCCCATACGGTGCGCCGCTGTTCCCCTGATCTTCGCGCGGCTTTCTCACACCCACGCGCAGGCGATGTCTATGCCTCGCGAGCCCAGTGCGACCCGAGCCTCATCCCGCGCAAGCTCAACGAGCTCTTGGTCGCCGAAGAAATCGTCAACGCGATTGGCGTCGAAAAGGTGATTCATGCTCGCCCTCAACATTGACGTGCGTGCGGCGTGTGTTTGCGTGTGTGTGTGTGTGTGTGTGTGTGTGTGTGTGTGTGTGTGTGTGTGTGTTTTCCTTTCGTGCACATGCAGCAAGCTCAGTGGTGATTGTCTTCTTCTCGCAGATGTTCTTCATTCGACTGCTCATCGGGCCACTGTCCAGTCTCAACCTTCGGAACCTGCTGTGGCACGGGTTCTTGGTGCCTCCCGAGTTCCACGCCAGCTACACCTCGCTGATGATGTTGGTCTACCTGAGCGTCGCCGATGCCCTGCGCAAGTGGGACTACACGCCGCGTCCGCTCATCGACCTTTCAGGCGCACGCTACCCGAACATGCCTCCTTCGCTTCACCTCTTCCAGGGTTTCTCTTCCATCATCATCACCACCATCATCGCCGTCTTCACCACGACCTTCTGCTCAGCATCACATAAGCGTGCTAACAGCTTCTTCTACACGCCATGTCCATGCAGAGCACACGGACTACGAGCGCGTGGAGCGTTTGATCGAGCGCAGCTTCTTCACTCTCCCCACCCAGCACCCCGTGCTACGGGAGATGCTCGCCCAACACCAGTACGTTCCGTCGAGTTCATCACCATCGTCATCGGCACAACAATGTTGGAAGCGTGTCTGCCTCATCTGCTCCCGCGATCGATCGCAGGAAGGGCCACTACGCCAACACGTTGGTGCTCCTCTTTCAACAGATGGAGAAGTGCATCCGGCGCATCTACTCCGTCGTCAACAACTGCCCGGAGACCATCCTCTCCGCAGGTACGCACCTTCACCTCGGCGGCCTTGGCCTTTCGGCCGTCTCATGTTCGTCGCCCGCTGCGCAGAGAGCGATGTGCTCTACACGACGCTGGACATTCTGCTGGCTTACAGCGTCGGGGAGAAGGAGAACAGGAACTTGATCTACGATGAGCTGGGCGATCACAACACCAACGTACTTTTGGACACCTTTATCTGGGCCGGTACCGTTGCTTCTTCGGTTTTCTTCTTCTTCGTCGCTCTTCTTCTCTTCGGATGATGTGTGCTCATCATGTGCCTTATCCCTGCTAGACTCGGTGCGCGTGCGCGACGTGCTGGCCCATGGCGCGGCGGTGCCGGAGTCGATTCCGGTGCAGTTGGTCGACTCTGCGTTGGCTTCGTTCATCGCCCTGTGCCTCAAGTACGACATCGATAACACTAGCGCTCGAGCCCAGCAGCAAAGCGAAGGTGATGAGAAGAGGCGAGACGAGGACAAGCTCGGGGAGAGGGCGTACGTCGTCTCATTGAACTGCGACACGATAACGAAGAGCCACCTGTTCGTGGCGAACTACCAGCCGGCTTACCACCCGCGGGCCTACCTGAAGGAGAGGATGAAGAGGTGCTACGCGCAGCTCGTTCACCTCAAGACCCTCGACGAGAGGCTCAAGGCGAGTCCGGTGCCCAACGGCCTGAAGCCTCAGGCAAGCGAAGGCGCCGACGAGACGAGTGCGAGAGAAGGTGGTACCACTTTTACGCTCGAGGGCGTAGAGGCCGAGGCGGTTCGGATGGCGCAGCAGCTGCAGGAGGCGATCATGAAGCGATACGGCGCGCTCTGCTTCCTCCCCGGTGGGTTCCTGCCGATCGACTACGTGCTACTTGATGGCGGTGGGCGAGTGAGCGAGGAACGGGAGAGACCAGAAAACGAGGAGGAGGAGGAGGAGGAGATTGGATCCAAGTACCGGATGACGGCACACTTCTCGCTTCGGGAGCAGAGCAAGGTGGAGATACTCAGCACATTGGCAGACCAGGTGGCGTCCTTCTTGCGTGAGGTACGGATGGGCACCGGCTTGGCACGCACTACTCCGTGTGGCTAAACTCGAAACACGAAATGTTACCTTTCGCAGGTCGCAGAGAAGTACTCAAGCCTATACGACATGGTGGCGTCCAGGAAGGTAAGTCGTTACTTCACCACTCCTTGGCGAGCCGTCTGATGTAGGGTGGCGGTGGGAGCAGGCTTGGAAGCGGCATCGTACCTCCTTTGTACAGTTGCAGGACAGGTGTCGCTTCATGCTGATCGCTTCGGTGATCTTGCTCCTGGTGACCGACGAGTGCGCCCAAAGCGAGGTACCCACCGCACGCCCACTCGGTAATCGGCCAAATTGATCACAAACGCAACTCAGGAGGCGAGGGGTGAGTTTGCACTGCTCTGCAAGAACTGCTCGGGATCGCTCGAGTCATGCGCTAAGACGACAAAGTGGAAGCGAATCGTTCGTACACCACTCCCCTTGGTTGTGCGAATGCTCGATTGACTGACGATGTGCGTAAAACTGTGTACAGGTGGAAGTGTTTGCCGCGTTCTTGGGCTTCCACACGCTGTTCGACTATCGAAAGAGCCTGTTGAGCCAGAAGGAGGCGCAGAAGTTCGACGTTAACTTCGCTGCTTACATGACGCAGATCATTGAGGAGAAGCGTACGTGACGTTGCTCGCGAGCGCCTAGGCGGATCCCTCGTCGGCTCCTCCTTCTTCCTCCTCGACGTAAAGCTTCACCTTCTCCATCAACTTGCCGAACGCGGGAATTTCGAACGTGTTCTGCTTGGACTTCTCCATCTCGAGCAGCATCTTCATGAGCGAACTAGCGGGGAAGAGCTGGTTGAAGAGTTAAGGCGCAATGCTTTCGATATTATGAGCAAGAGGAGATGTTTGCGTACCGTGTAGCTGGCTCGACCTCCGAAGATCTCGCGACATTGATCCCTACCGATTCAGGGACCAAGGTCAGCGATTCGAAGCACAAGACAATACAGACAGACCGCACATGAGCTTGAAGTCCTGCGAGGTTTCGAGCTCCTCGGCGTGGACCTTCTTCTTCCAGTAGGCGAGAGAGGTGTCGGACACGGATAGGATGTGGCAGAGCTCCTTGCAGATGAACATCGGCACGTCGTGGATACCGTAGAGCACGTGCAGCTGCTTGCCCAGGATGCTATGCTCGTGGCAGGGCCGCGGCTGCAGACCTTAAGAAGCACGCAACGAGTGAGCTGGATAGTTTCTACAAACGAACGGCGAGTGAGGGCGCTTACTCGGCGAAGCTCGAAGCACTCTTCTCTGCAGCTTCATGACGTAGTTCGGGGAGAAGCCAGTCTTCTGTATGATGTTCTCCCTCGTTTCTTCGTTGTTGATGAGCTTGATGATCTCCTCCGTCTGGATGCCTACGCGTCCCATGTCGAACTTGGTTTCCTGCGCGACGACACCCCGATGGCTGAGGCTAGAATGGCGCGGTCGCTTACGTTCCTTGGCGGCGCGCGTCGTGTCGGGTGCGTATTCGTCGTCCCAATGGTCTTCCTCGACGTCTGAAGGTTCTTCGTCGTCCTCGTCGGTCTCGACACCTTCCCAGTCGCTACCGCCTGCTGTGGCCTCGCCTTGCTCGCCTACGCTGTAGAGATGCTCCCTCGCGATGAGCTTCGCTCGCCTCTCTGAGCCCGACCTCTGCGTCTCTGCGAACAGCCGTCTTCTGTTGGCGTCAGTCGGAGAGGGTGCCGAGGGATGTGTCCTGGTAGCGGCTTGCTCCACGGGCAACGGGGCCTTTCTCGGCCTACCTCGACGACGCTTGGCTGGCGCAGTTGGTGCGGGGCAGGGAGGGTAGTTCTGGCCGAGGGCGAGATCTGGCGACTCGAGAGAGAACAAGGTGCGGGCCTTCGGCGGCTTCCTCTCGCTCTGCGATAGCGGCGATCTCGGTAGCGGTGCACGCGTAACACGAGCCGGGGTGTGCGACTTTCCTTCCTTGCGCGATGGCGGTAGCGGTAGTGGTGACGCCGGTTCGACTTGAATAGCGGCTAGCGGCCTCCTTTTCGTATTGCGTAGCGGACGACTTGTTGGGTTTTCCTTGAGCGGGCCGTTGATGACGAAGGGCGGTACGTTCTCTTTGTTGCCTTCTTGTTCAGCTTCCCATCTCTCGCACCATACCGTCTTCAGCTTCTTGCGCCGGTACTTGTCCATCACGCCGACGTCGCCGACGTTGCTACTCAGCATCAAGTCGTCCATTCGGCGTAGTCTGGCTTCCGTGTCGTTGTAGCCAAAGAGCAAAGCGGAAATGCCGCCTTTGCCGGCGTCGCCGGCTCATACGCACCGCCAGCCGCGCTCCGCGCCAAAACTTGTGGCTGACGTGGCGTAACGTGGCACACGGTTTTCGCTTGGCGGCTACGTGGGTCAAAACTGTTTATTCGCGTAGTGGGTGGGGCAGTAGTACTCATCATCAAGGTAGAGGTGGTACCAAGCCGAGAGCGCAGTATTCACAGGAGAGCGAGAGAGAAGAAGGCCGCACAATTGACTAATCAACGGTGCTGTGAGAATTGAAGCGGCCATGGAGGACGCTGGAACGAGTAGGTAACGTGAGACTAGATCATCAAGAAGCGACATGAGAGAAATAGAGCGGTGTCTAGAGGTAAACGTACAAGAAGGCGTAGGTGACGGAGGGCCAGAGGACGAAGAAGCCGATGGTCTCGTAGATATTGAAGGGGAAGCTAAAGGTGGCCAGGATGACGAGGAACACCGACACGGCGTTGAAGATGGCGAGGTAGGAGAGAGGGAAGAAGTCGTCCACGAGGACCTGGAACTCGTCTGCGTTGGCCGGAAGGCGGGTCGGCACGGCGAGGGTGCGAGCAGACGAAGACGAGGCCGCCTGCTTGAAGACCTTGCGCAGGACAAGGTGGCTGGCCAGACCGAAGGCGACGCCGTAGATGATCTGCCGCATCGAGTGATAGCCCCAGCTCCAGGTCTGCGTCAGAGTGTAGAGTCCACCGAAGAGGAAGACGGCATAGCACAGCGAGAGGAGCGCCAGCTTGAAGTGGAAGGTCGACTTCGGGCTGAGTATGCTGCGGAAGGCCAGGCGCGCGTTGTCGTAGGGCAGGAGAGTAAGGGCCAGGTAGGGCATACTCACGCCGTAGAAGAAGAAGAAGCTGAAGTGGCCGGACACACTGCGTACGAGAAAGAAGCAAAAGCCACATTGGCATGAGTCCTACAAGTAGAACTCTGGGCTGTGCTAAGCTGAGCGGCCGATGATGCGTTGTACCTGTTGCTCTTCTCACCCCCACAAGCAGTGTCGCCCAAGACAACCTTGAGCACTGTGATCATCGCATACGTGCTTCCGTACCTGAACACACACAGCGCGTGTAAGAGCTAGCAAGCGAGTGCGCACGGACGAGGGCCTGCCAGAGCGTGGAGTAGTGGGACGTATACCACAACAGCAGGAAGGCGGCACCGAAGAACGTGTTCCAGTTCCATTGGATCTGAGGCACGTAGAACTGCACAGGAAGAAGGGTGGTCAGGTGGGGCGCACGACTGTGGCCAAGGCATGGCCCTACGTACATCGGAGCTGTTCGTTTTGCTCTCTCCCCACGTCACGAGAACGGCGAGGAAGATGAGAAGAGCCCACACAGAAGTGGTGAAGACGATGGACGAGAGGGAGCGGTGGGTATGCCACAGCGTCGCCTGTTGAGATCGAATTGTGAAGCGATCAGATGCGCACACGTCGAGATCGGTGACGGCACCCAACAGGACACCCTCCCTGAGCAATCAT
>CDFE01050503.1:0-10955 GCA_000826465.1 Acanthamoeba mauritaniensis | reverse complement strand
AAGAAGATGATAGAGGGCCTTGTGGCAGCGCTGCTGTCACGCTTCCTGGGCGACTTCGTGAAAGGCCTGGAGAAGGAAAATCTGCGCATCGGCATCTTGAGCGGCGACGTCACTTTGGAAAACCTCGAGCTCAAGAAGGAGGCACTACAGAACTTCGACCTCCCCATTACTATCAAGTCTGGTAAGGGGCTGTTCTTGCCTTGCACCTCGCTCCCTTCATTTTTTGTGTGTGTAGTATGCGCCATCTTCTGTTAACAGCACTGAGCCCCACTCGCATCGCTCAGGGTTCCTTGGCCGGCTGCACCTGTCCATCCCGTGGCAGAACTTGGGCTCCAAGCCCGCCATCATCCGCTTGGAGCGCATCTACCTCGTCGCCGGCCCCACCAAAGTGGGCGAGGTAACGTTAGGCCTATGTTTACGGTGCGATCGGACGTGGCCTTGCACAGTGACTCACTCTGCCCTGTGCGCTCCTGGCAGGACTCCATCGAGATCATCGAGAAGCGCGAGCAGAACACCAAGCAGAAGCGGCTCATGCTCTATGAGCTGCTTAACAAGCCCACCGACGACGGTACGCCGCCTGGCTCAGCCCTTGTGGGTGACCAGCACCGGGTTGGAGTCGGCTGATGAGCATGCTCGTGTGGCCCGCGCAACAGATGCAGGGAAGACTGCGGCGACGCCGGAAGAGGGAGACACCTTCACCAAGAGGTGGCTCACCAAGGTGGTCGACAATCTGCAGCTGTTCGTTGACAAAGTCCACATCCGCTATGAAGACGACCGAACCAACCCTGGGGTGTGTCCATGCACCTTCCCTTCATGGCGTAGTGACGCGCGCTAACAATGTATTGTGCCGCACTCCAGCGTCCGTTCTGTGTGGGCCTCACGCTGGAGAGCTTGCACGCGCAGTCCACGGACGAAGATTGGAACCCGACCTTCCTCAAGACCAACGAGCAGATCATCCACAAGGTTGGTCGCTCTTTGCTCTCTTTGATCCCTCGTGCCCCATGCTTACGTGTCATGTGCGACGCTGGTGCAGCTGGTGTCGCTCAAGAACTTTGCTATTTATTGGAACTCTGACGACTCCTTCGTGGACGCGAGCAACACGCGAGAGTTGCGCGACAAGCTGGACGCATTGGTACGCCAGCCCTTTGGATCTCTCATTCCTTCCTCGAGCATGAGTTGGTGTGGGCTCACCGGTCCTGCTTTAGACGTATCAACAAGGACAACCTGCACCCAAGCACCACTACATCATGCAGCCCATCACCAGCGAGTTGAAGGTGCGCTGACGGTGGCTGGCACGTGCTCACTGCTCACCTCAGTTGGCTCACCGAAGCTCTTTTATTCCGCCCACTAGGTGTTGCTGAACAAGGACGAGGTGCCGAACATGGACATCCCCAAGATCACCCTCAACTTCATGTTCGATCGACTAGCGCTGGTGCTCGAGCAGAACCAGTATCAGGACGCCATGGACATGATCGAAGACTTTGCACTCTATTCACGCAGTGCCCCTGTACGGCACCTTCCTCTGTCCTCACCTTGTTCCCTCTGTCGTGGTACTTAGCTCTGACTCTTCTGCAGCATCGAAAGATCAGACCTCGGCAAACGGCGACCAAGAATCCTTGCGCGTGGTGGCGGTTCGCAAGTACGTTGGCCCATGCCCCCCAGTTCTCTCTTCCTCTTGCTTATACACCTTGGCGTTGACGTGTCGCGATGCCACTTTCCAGCCAACGCTATCCTGCAGGACGCGCGTGAGAAGAAGCGCGTGTGGTCGCTCGAGCATCTCAAGGCCATGCGTGCGGACAGGAATCGCTACGTGGCTTTGTACAAGCGCAAAAAGCAACTTATGGAGAAGAAGAAGACGGTACCGTATGATATTTTCATGCACACATGCCCACACCGCGTTGACAACGCGTGGTAACCATTCCATATTACGACGTAGCTGCCCGTGGAAGAAGAGGAGGAGCTCGCCGAACTGGAGAGCAGGCTCAACTACGAACAGCTGACTCTGTACGTGTCTGCGAAAGACATGCGAAACGACACACAACTTACACGAATCCTTGTTCATGCTGCGTTTCTATGTGGTGCAGGTTTCGGTCGTTGGCCAACGCGTATCTTAAGAAAGACAAGCAAGCACTGGCGGCCAAGGGCATCAAGACGAATGCCACCACCGGCTGGTGGGGCTGGATAACGGGTGGCGGTGCGCCGGAGGAAGAGGTCAGTGCCCCTTTGCCGCTCCCGAGATGCAAACACCGTTGATGCTTGCTGCAATCTTGCTCATATCTTTCTGACCTTCTCGCCGCGCAGAGCGCACTGGAGCTCAACGACGACCTGTGGAAGGAACTCTACAATGTCGTGGAAGACGAAGCCACGAAGAAGGCTGCACCCAACATTCAAACGCCCAAGGAGGTGAGCAACAACTGTTTGGGGTCAATCCGCTTTCAACGCACTAACCCTTCCGTCGCATCATGCTCTAGTGGGTGAAAATGCGAGTAAACTTCCAACTCGGGGCCGGGTCGATCGAGCTACGGTCTTCCACAGTGAAGAAGGACAAAGAGAGCAAGGCTCTCACTCAGGCCATATTCAAACGATTCGACATCTCTTTGCTGATGCGCGAAGGCTCCATGTCGGTACGTAACAGTGCGATCATCATGAGTGAGCGTGTTGAGTTGTTGATGGTTTCGCCTGACCGGTAGTCGCTGTCAAATCAGTTCTGCGGCAAACTGCAGTCGGCCGACGTGCTCGACTTCTGCACGGAGGGAACGCTCTACCCCAAGCTCATCTCCCCAGAGTTCCAGGCAACGGACAACAAGGGCAAGGTATGTACTCCAGCCTTACCCGATAGCTTTCGTTGTTGAGGCCAGAATGGGTGATTCTGATCGTTCATTCATTGTTTATTGGCAGGGCCGGAGCGGGCCGGAGGAGGAAAACTTCCTGGTGCTCAAGTTCGATCAGCACCCACTGGACAACCCCAACGTCGATCTGAGGCTTGGGCTCGACATGAAATCGCTCAACATCTACCTCAACATGTCCTGCGTCAACAAGATAGGTATGCGCCTCGGCCGAGGCTACACAGCCTGACCTTCGGTTCGAGTGTGGCTGACCGTGTGTTCTCTGATGCAGTGGGATTCTTCCGGCGCCCGACCTCTGGCGCTCTCGACGATCTCTCGTTGCAGGTACGTCGTGCCCATTGACTGTACTCACTTTGTGTACTGGATCAACGATCGCCAACCCTTCTTTTCCAGATCGCCAATCAGCTGGAAGAGATCCGACAGCGTACCCTGCAGCAGCTGACTTGGGCTCTGGAGAACCGGAACGTAATTGATCTCTCGGTGAACATCCAGGTACGCGGCAGCATCTCTTTTAGATCAGCACCTGATCGGGCAGGTACTCACGGACAGCGCGCTTGACTCTTGGCTTGTGCGTGGTGCAGGCGCCCAATGTGATCGTGCCACAGAGCTTTGTAGAGGAGGGTCCTATCCTCGTCATCGATCTTGGCAAGCTGTCCTTTAAGAGCGGACTGACCGGTGGCGAGAAGGAGAGAAACAGGCGCCTCGCTCAAGCCGATTCGGACAACAGGTCAGTCTTATCTGTCACTCCATTGTTACTTGTTGCCTGCGTCCCATGTTCTCACCCGGTTTGTGGTGCAACACACACACACACAGGCTCTCGCTGTCCGAGGACGACTTCTACGACAAGTACTACCTCGACCTCACGCGTGTGCGAGCCCTGATCACCGGTTCGAAGGAAAACTGGAGGGAGCTTAAGACCGACCAAAAGGTTCGCCACCCAGTTGCATAGACAAAATAGCCAAGCCTGTCACAACTAACACTGTCGTTTGTCAATCGATTGCAGAATGTGCTCCAAATCATTCAAGACTTTGACGTCAATCTGGTCCTCCAGCTGTGCATGGTGTCGTCTGACACGATGACCAAGCTCAAGTACTATGCTCGTCTTTTTATTATCCATTCCGCTGGATACTAAGCTGTTGCGTATGATCTTTACACCTCTTCTTCCCTCTCTAGGATCACGGGCCAGCTGCCCTCGTTGCAGTTCTATCTTTCGTCGAAGCGTTGCCGTTACTTTTTCCGCATTCTTCGGTGCGTTTTTAAATCAGCCTGCTTTGAGGTGGCTGCCCACAAGCCGCGCAGGAGGGACAACTCACAATTAATGTGGACTCGATTTGCGCAGAGCCCTGCTCGATTCGCTGTCGCAGGAGTCAGCCGACAAGGTGTTGGAGCTGCAGCAAAAGATCCAGGAGGAAGTCACCCAGCAGCTGGAGAAGATTCAAGACCCGGCCGCCGTCTCGCCACGTCTAGCCAGCAAGACCAAGGAAGAGATTGGGTACAAACACTCTCTCAAAATGCATTTTGTGCGTGCTGGTCGTCCGTTGTTTTTGTGCCTATCGTCTGAGACTGACGTCGTGTTTCTAGGGCTGCGCTGAAGAAACAGAAGATGGAGCTGCTTGTGCAGAAGACAGTCATGCAGCTCTACTTCCTCATCCCAGACATCTCTCTGACCCTAACTCAGGACGACCAAGCCGAGGAACAGAAGATGATCACCGCCAGCGTCACGGGAATCTCGGTATCAATCTTGGCTGGTTCTTTGCACGACCATGTTCCTTACCTTGGTTCTGATTGCTGTCTGTGTTCTTGACTCTGGTGCAGGTCACGTTCGAAAAGAGGACTTTCGACATGACAGCCCAAGTGGTGCTTCATGACTTGGCCGTCGAGGACTTCCAGCAGACGTGGGGTGCTCCCTTCAAGTACCTCATCTCGTCGGAGGTAAACCCGAACTGTGCCTTATACCCTGTTTGCATCATGGCTAAGCTCATTGAATTGGTCGCGGTATGTGCAGTTGTCCTCGAGCTCTGATCCTCTGCTGCATCTCGGCTACATGAACGTGAACAAAGAGTCGCCCGAATATGATGGTGCACATTGTCATTGTGGCAGTGGAGAGCATGAGTTGAGACGTACTCCAGCTGACCCTTGCATTCGTGGCTGCCTCGTTCTCGTACAGGCGTGGAGCAGCGGATCGACCTGCGCTTCGGCAGCTTGAATGTGATGCTCAACCCGCAGACCCTGTTCTCGATCCTCCGCTTCGCCACCGTAAACATTGTGGATCAGATGAAGGCCCACAACTTGGCACCACCGGCCGAAGACACCGCGGTAGTACAGCGAACCACGCCGGCCTCCGAACCCAAGGCGGTACGTTCAGGCGTGTAGTGCATTGTGAAGTCCAGGTGTGGTCGCTAAACTTATTGGTTGACAGGCCGGTGGAAACATGAAGATCGACGCACGGTTCGGCAAGCTCAAGCTGGACATTCCCAGAGCGGGTGCGGTGGTGGCCAGGTTCTGTTTAGAGGGCGCTAAGATTCATGTGGGCGTTAACGCCAACAAGACGGTCTCCATCCAGGGCCAAGTCGGCTTCCTCAGCGGTACGTGAAGCCACTCCTGCCTCCCGCTCTATATTCCACTCATTTTGCTTACAACGTACATTTCACATCGTTTCAGCACACAATCCGCTGCACAAGGACTCAATCTACACGGAAATCATCTCCATTCAGCCGGTGCTGGGTAAAAAGATGGTCATCTTCTCCTTTGACCTCTACAACCCCGATGATGAAGCCACATATCCTGGCTACGACATGATGGTACGTCGTACCACGATGGGGCCGCACCCGTCCGCTTTAGATGATAGCCTTTTAATTGTCTTTCTCTTTTCCAGGTCACGGCCCAGATCAGTTCGATTCGTTTAATCGTGATTCAGCCGTTCTTCCGAGAGCTCCTGCTCTTTGTGTCCGATCTCAAGACCATTCAGAACTCCCTCGCACCTCCTCCCGACAGCCCTGGTCTCAACCACGTCAAACAGGTGCGCTTCTCCACACCGAAGCTGACCTTTTTTGTGCTTCTATCACTCATTTGATCATCTTCCAATTTTTTACTTGCCCTATGCCAGGTGCAGCAGGCGCCCAAGCCTGGCGCACAGAAGAGCACGCTGCTCAAGCTGGATATCTCGATCTCCAATCCGCACATCATTCTTCCGAAGAACGGCAACAGCAGGTACCTGTGCAGCGTCAATAGCACAAGCGCAAAAAAGCTGTGCTAACCTGTAATCGTTGCTTGTGACCTTACAATCTAAGGGAGGTGTTGGTCGCTAATTTGGGCAACATCACTCTGGCCAACCACTTCGCCCGCCACGAGCGGCATGGCGATGCCCTCGATCAAATGCTGCTGACGATCAAACAGATGCGGCTCGAGTCGGGTGTCATGTCCGAAGACGCCTTCACGCCTCAAGACACCAAGGAACAAGTCAAGCCCGACATCGAGTACGAAAATGCCCTCATGCCAACGATCCTCACACATGAAGCTCACACAATCTTCTCACGCATTCCAGGCGTTTGGAAAAGGTGATTGCCGACATCGAGCTGGACTTGAGCTTGACTCGCGCCATCGACAACTCTGAGCACCGCCACTCGGACATGGACTTTGCGTTGGCCATTCCTCACGTACACTGGCCACTATCATTTTTTTGTCGCATTCTTCGCATGGTGGTCATTCCTTTGCTGACTTGCAACGCGCCATCCAGATCGATATCAACATCAAAGAGAAGCAAACCTATTTCGTGCTGGACGTGGTTGAGGACAACCTGCGGCAGCTCTACGACAAGCAGGTCGGTTTGCTGAAGGCGCTTAGCTCCTTCTCGTCGCAACTGCCAGCGGCCGAGCAGACAACTAGCAGCCAGGTCGTCCCCGCACAGGCCTTGAGCTCCGATCAGGTGTGGACCAAGTTTCAAGCCAACGTGTGCCTGGACAAAATCAGCATGAAGGTCATGTCTCGCGACGCCAAGGGTACTCTTACCACAGCTCGCTTTCTCATCTGAGACATTACATTCCAACAACCTGACCTGTGGCACCACGTGCACAATAGACGATGAAGACTGGCTGGTATCGCTCGCTGCGCATCGGCTCGCGGTCAACTTCTCTCAGCTCTCCAATGAATCTATGACTTGCAATGTTGATCTGGGGTCTCTCTACCTCACCGACGAGCGGAGGGACACCGACAACCTGTTCAGGTACCCGCCTACAAATGCCACCTCTTTGTTTGACCCAATTCGCTGATTGGCTACCGATCGGTGTGCCCAGGCACGTGCTGGGCTTCTCTCTGTCGAAAGCAAACGCGCAGCCCGAGATTTCCCTCGAGTATTGCAAAGACTACACCAGCAAGCAAACGGTGCGGCCACTCCATCTTCTTACATGTGTGGGACTGGCATCGGCTGTATGTTGACTCCCAACATGAACCGCCACAGGTCTACATCGCCGTGCATGGTACTCGAGTTGCCGCAGTGCCGGAGCCTCTGTTCGAAGCTAAGGATGTGGGCCTGCGCGTGGTGGACGCCCTGCAAAAGACCCTCAAAGCGATGCAAACCGGCGAACCCCAGCCGGAAGCTCTCACGAGTGCGACCGAGCTCAAGACCAACTTCGAGGCGACCAACGGCGGAGGCGAAGGCCCCATCAACGTCAAGGTGGCTGTGCGAGGCGTTGAGTTGCTCATCCTCGGTACGTGCCCCCCTATACACTTCTCAAGTGATTCATAGACCTTGTTTCTCACCGTACAATGGGCAGAGGACTACTCCAAGTCGGTAACCCGCGGATTCGTCGCCAAGACCAGCGCGGAGCTAAACTTCATGAACATCTACCCTGAACTAGTACGTGGCACCGTGTGGCCTTGTTCCTGTGGGAATGCAACTAATCATTTGTTCTTGTAGGGAGGCGGCCAGAAGCTCCGCGTGATGCTCAAGAACCTTGAGGTGAACAAGGCTCGGTTTGACGCCCAGATGTACAAAGCTGACGAAGCCCTGACGGACATGACTGTTTCTCAGGAGCTCTCTACCCTCACCACCCAGGCACGATTCACGTTCCGTGACTTGCTCGATCCATGGCACATCAACCTAATTCACGTGCTGTTGTGGCTACAGTTCGATCGCGAGGTGGCTATCATTGAGCCATTGGACCTGCAGCTCATGTACACGCAACTGAGTAAGCCCATCAACCGCTGCGACATTGTGCTCGAAACCAACCAGGCCCTCATCACTTTGTCGATCGACGACTACAAGCTGGCTATGCACATCCTGGGTACAAGCACTTTCCCTGTGGGCCACAGCTGTAGCAGGGCATACTAACTCGGCCTCGCCCCCGAACAGACAAGTGGATGCTGCTCCTCAAACAGCTGCAAAAACCTGCGGGTCCGCCGACCACAGAGCCCAAGACACCCGGTAACCGCTGACCTTGACAGCTTCTGCCCTTGAAGATGCCACCGCTGCCCTAACCCTGCTCGTCCGCACAGAACCCGACCAGTGGGCATCTGATGAACTTACGGTCGCCGAGGCAACACCTCCCGCTGCTCAGAGCGTGGTCCAGAAGACTGACAGCCAGCAACAGGTTGGTTCCTTCTTCACGTGTTGTTGTTGCCCGTCTGAGTAAACACTAAACCAATGCACCGTGCAAACACAATCAATGCACAGACACTGACCATCATGAGCGGAGGTGTCGTGCTGTACCTGATCAACGACTATATGGGCCAAAACACGCCGCTGCTCGAGTTCAGTTTGGCACAGAGGTACGAGAGTGGCTCGCCTCGCATGCTCACTGGTATCTAAACGCACATATCTGATCCATTTCTTTCCATCCCATCACAAAAAGCAAAATCGAGGCCTCTGACTGGAGCAGCCTGCTTACGGCACATGTGAACACGATGATCGCCGCCAATTACTTCAACAACCGATTTGACGTGCGTTTTGGGCTTGCTCGCCGAGTTCTGCCTGGACATCCATGCCCTTGCTTAGCTTTGCTTGGCGTGTCGTGTCGTGTCGTGTCGTGGGATCGTCAATCAATTAGGTGTGGGAGCCCATGCTGGAGCAGTTCAACTTCGAGCTCAAGTATTCGCGCGTCAACGGACACAACATCACGTTCAGGTATCTTGTCGATCGGCCTTTAAACTTGTCCCGCTTGCCACACTGACTTATTGTTTTGTACGGTCCCTTTGTATCATAGGGCCGGCCAAAAGCTGGAGCTTAACATCACCCGACCCTTCCTCGAGACCTCCATGGACGTGGTCGAAGTGTGGAAGGACGATTCCTTTGAGGAGGAGAATGCCAAGTCAATCGAGCACCACGCGTACTACATCAAGAACGAAACGGGACAGGTATGAATACTTCACCTCCCCGTTGTTCGCCTGGGCACGGCGATGTCTCACGTGGGTTTTTTATACAACGCAACAGAAAATGTGGTATTGGCTATCGGACGACAAGAGCGTGATCGCTCTGGAAAAGGGCGAAGAGCAGCCGATGCCCATCTCCTTCCCCCATCTCAAGCAGCGACGGTACGGCAGAAGTCTTTCGTCTGGATTTGAACGCTGGCTGAGTCTGACCACTCGGCTCCTATGCATAGGTTGAACACCAAGGAAAGGAGACAGGTAAACAAGACCTTGACTATCCAAGTGCACGGCGAGTACAAGCCCATCGAGGTACGCACACTCAGCACGCGCGCACACGCCAGAAAGGCAACTAAGCTCGCATTGTTCTGCTACAGGGTATCATCATCGACAAGCTCGGCACGCACATTTTGGACATCGGTCACACCCATGTCAAGCTGCTGTATTCCGCGAGCATGCGCGAGGGCAGCGTGCTGCTCACATTTGCTTCCAACGTGCAAGTAATCAACTTCACCGAGCGCCGCCTGGTACGGTGTATGAGTGGCACTGTGCTTTGGCTCGGTCTAACCGCATGAATTTATGTAGAACGCGATTGTGGAAATGCCCGACGACATCAAGGCCTATTCCTCTGCGGTGCCGCTTTGCATCGAACCCAAGGAGTACGCTTCACCCTGTCAAGAGCCTGTAGTGCCACTATTGCTAACTGACTCCATGTTGTGGACACTGCAGAGCCGCCTTCCTGCCACTGGAGCTGGCAACCCACGGCGCCATCCGCTTCCAGCCGTCGCTTAATCCCAGAGTACTCGCCTTCTTTCTTCGCGCTCGAATCTGCAGTGTCATTGACCTGCCTGTCTTGGTATGCTTTGCGATCATTGCGTAGGACCCGGTGCCCATGACCGGCCTGCCTAAGTTCACGAAGCAGAAGCTGGTGTGCTCCAAGCTGGAGAAGAAGGCCGGTCTCATGATCTGCGCCAACGAAGACCTCACAGCCAAGCGAGGTCCGTTCTACATCTTCCAGGTGGTCGTGGACAAGGATGCGGGCACCGATCCGGAGGCGATGGAACGCATCCCGCACCGCATCACCATTTGCCCGCCTTTCCAGCTGGAGAACCTCCTTCCAGTCCCCATCCAGGTGCCTCGTCACACGCCAACACAGACACACAGACACACAGACACACAGACACACAGACACACACACACACACACACACCACACACACACACACACACACACACGCACACGCATACGCGCACCTCACGCACCCTTAGCTTGTGTACTAACGGTTGCTCTGCAGTACGAGGTGTCGATTCTCCGAGACCGGAATCGCCTGCGGATTGAGAACGGGAGCATTGCTAAGGGAGAAAAGATCCCCCTCCACTTTTTCGATCCCGAGACCGACCTCAACGTGTCGATCCGAATGGAGGGTACATACTACGTTCTCTCATGAACGTAAGCACCACCGACGTTAACCGCTCAACACTCCTTCCTGGCTAGGCTTCGAATGGAGCAGCATGGTTGCCATCAACACTGATGTGGTCGATAGCATCGAAATGAGGGACAGGGCCAAAATTCCGCTGACAGTCAACGTCCGCGCCAAGATCAGCGACACTGGTACTCCTCCCCGCCTTTCTTGCCAATGACGTGTTGATCTCACCCTCGACCTCGCCCTTTTTCGAACGGCTGTCAATCAGGCGTCAAGAAAATCTCTTTCTTCACCGACTTCTGGCTCATCAACAAGACCGGCCTCCG
>CDFE01050300.1:0-10716 GCA_000826465.1 Acanthamoeba mauritaniensis | reverse complement strand
CATCTCAACGTGGATGTTGGGCGGAGGTGCGGCGGTGATGAAGGCCAGCTTGCGATTGCTGAGGAGTGGGTCCTTGGCCTGGCCCGAGAGCGAGGGCTGTCGCTTGACCACCGGCGCGAGACCACCGGGCTGGCCGGCGATACCCGACCCGCTGTTGGTCTCCGGGGAGCCAGCGCCGGTGTAGAGGGCCGACTCGGTGCCCGAGGACGTCAGCGCCGCCGTGGCCGCGTCTCGCTCCTTCTCCTTGTCGTCCTTGAAGTAGATGTTGGCCTGACCCTCCCTCAGACCGTCTCGCCACTTGCCCTCGAACTTCTCGCCCGACAGTCCGTTCACCCACACGCCGGCGCCATGCAGCTGCGAAGCGAGTGGCTGGTAAGTCTCACTACACACAGGACACAGGACACAGGACACACACGCGGCAGACGTACGACGTCCTTGCGGAACTGGCCGTCGTAAGTGGAGTTGTCGGAGTAGGCGGCCTTGCCCTTGCCGTTTCGCCTGTCGTTCTTCCACTCGCCCTCGTACTTGATGAGGTAGCCGGTCTTGGCGGTGTAGGTGCCCGTGCCCTCCCGCACGCCCTTCTTCCACTGTCCTGAATATACACTGCCGTCGGCGTACCGCATCGTGCCCTGTTTGCGTCAAGTCGCGTTAGAGTGTGTGTCTGTCTGTGCGTGCGTGCGTGCATGAGTGTGCACACGTACGTTGCCCTCTCGCTTGTCGTTGACAAAGTCGCCCTCGAACACTCCGTCGGCGTTGGTGAGAGTGCCGAGGCCGTGCTTCTGGTCGTTGAGGTACTGCCCCTGGTACTCCTCGATCATGAACGACGCGTCGTGTTTCAGGTACTGCTTGTACACTCCTGCGAGTCACGAAAACAAACAATCAGCGATCTGCAATCCATCCGCACACCACTGATAACGAAGGTCGTCGTACCGATGCCATCGCGCTTGCCGCTCACCCATTCGCCAGAATAGGTCTTGCCCACCGGCAGCGTCAAGTGGCCCTTGCCGTGGAACTGCAGGCGACAAAAGTGGTGGTTAGCCGCCGACAAGAGTTGGACGCGAAATGAAGTGAAGGGAAAAGCATGGTGGTGCGCACCTTGCCGTCCTTCCACCCTCCGGCGTACTGTACACCGGTGACGCCGATGAACTGGCCCTGGCCGTTCGGGCTGTTCTCGGCCCAGTTGCCCTTGTAGAGGTCCCCGTTGGCGAAGGTCATGTCGCCCTTGGCGTGCCGCTTGCCGTCCTTCCAGCCACCAGCGTACTTGGCGCCCGAGGGATAGAGCATCGTGCCAGCTCCATCTGTTTTTTGTGTCCGTGGGTTAAACTTGTCGAGCCCGAACACTGAGTGAGGCTGTGTGGGTGGGGAAGTCGTTCGTACTTTGCACGTCGTCCCTCCAGTCGCCTTCGTAGATCTCGCCCGTGGAGAAGACCATCTTGCCGTAGCCGCTCTTCTTGTCTTCGCCGAATTCGCCTTCGTAAGTCGACCCGTGCACCTTCATGATACCCTTGCCGTCGAGCTGAGAGCACGGACACTCATCGTGTCAGCCCACTCAGTGCAGTTGCCAGAGGGGGCACTCCGGATGTAAAGCGTACCATGCCGCTTCGCCAATCGCCCTCATAGTACACCGAGTTACGGAATTGGAAGACGCCCCAACGACGCTCGCCCAGTTCCTGCATTGGACAGAGCAGCAAGAGTCAATAACCAAAATGATGATTACGATGACGATGACGGTGATTGAAGCTGACTGAC
This sequence comes from Acanthamoeba mauritaniensis, assembly GCA_000826465.1. NCBI lineage: Eukaryota > Discosea > Longamoebia > Acanthamoebidae > Acanthamoeba > Acanthamoeba mauritaniensis. The sequence goes on along the minus strand of CDFE01050300.1, from coordinate 8,967 downwards.
AAGGTGCGCACCTTGTTGATGGGGTGCTGTTGGATGTTCTTGGCGCCTTCCATGGCGTTTCGCAGCTCCCGGAGCCACTGGGACTTCTCTTCAGCGGTGTTGACCTTGATGTTGTACACCTTCGAGGGACCCATGATGTCGAAGAAGTACTGATTTTTCTTGTCTGCAATCGTCGTGTGCGTGTATGGGTGTGAGTGTGAGCTTGGTTGCGCTTTGCGTTGCTGGAGGAAGCACGACGTGAATGGTACCGAGGGAGGGATCATCCTTGAGCCAGACCAGTTCGAGCGGCCACTGGAACTCCTTGGAGTCGGCGATGGCCTTCTTGCTCGCGCCGAGCTTGGACAGCTTGGACTTGGGGAAGGGGACCAGGATGTCGTTGAAGATGAGCAGCTGCAGCTTGCCGCCGCCCACCGCCGCCGTGGCCACCTCGCCCTCACGCAAAAGCCTTCTGTGCGCGGCCAACAGTCCTTGCTGCACGCGTCCGGGGAGCCCAACCAGCCTGGTTAGTCAAAATGACCGGAGCACTGGGCGCTCAGCGCAAGTCGGCTTGGTGCGTACGAAGGTGGACTGGGTCGAGATCTCGAGCAGTCGCTGCTGCTTCTCGTACTCGTGCAGGCCCTTATCAATCTTGACTGCCACGTCATCAACCTGGTGGCGCACGCGAAAAACGAAAAACCGGCCATGAGTCATGAATTGAGCTGAACTTAATGGTGATTGTTGGACGTACCTTGGCGAGAGCCTGCTTGAGGAGGTTGTGGTCGGGGTGCTCCTGCGGGGTGTGTCTGACCATGTCCTCGAGCAGCAGCTTGTATCGGGGGATACGCTGGATGGGCATGATCAAGCAGGCCTCCACGCGAATGTCGACAAGCTCGTCCAACTCCTATTAAGCGGGGCATAACATCATTAGTGCTGTGAATGGGAGTTTTGGTTTTTTTAAAACGTGGAGCCGGGAAGGACTTTTGGCTTGGCTTGCTTACCCTGACTTTGTTGCCAAAGGCCTGGTCCTTCATGAAATTGGTGTAGATGGAGAGGGCCGTCTCATAGCGGTTCTCGTAGTCGGCATACATCTTCAGGAAAGGCGCCTGTGAGAGTACGAGTGCATGTTTTAGCTCCGATTCATTCATCACTGAAAATAGGAGCTATAGAAGACGAGTGTGTACGATAGTAAGGAACACGTCGCCGATGGTCTGTTCCTCTCGCCAGTTGCTGATGCACACCTGGCCGACCCCGAAAGAGACCACGTAAGCGTCGATACGACATCGAGAGCTGCCAGCGGTGGCGAGGTACCTCGAGACGGCTGAGCAGCTCCTCGTTGAGCGGCAGGATGGAGGGCAGGGTGCTGAAAATCTTGTTGATGCCCTCGGTGGTCAGCTTTGTGTTGGGATTCTCTACCGCCTGGGCCGCACACAGCTCCAGCAGCGGCTGGTGGTAGACCTGGATCAGCCGCTTCAGCGAACTGATGTAACTGCGCTCCGTCTCGATGATCTCGTTGGAGATCTTTGTTCTTCGCTCTGCTCACGCACGCACGCACCCGGGTGGCGTCAGCCATTCAGGTTCACCATAATAGTCCGTGCCCGTGGCGGAGTGGTGTACCGAACGGGGTTTCGGGCTTCTTGGGCGGGGGCGGGGGCAACATCTCCTCAGGCGGGGCCGGCAACTCATCGAAGCTGGCGACCGAGACCGAGGGTGACGCCAGAATGGGCAGCGCCACGCCGCCCATCGGAATTCCGTGCATCGTGTACGGTCTGTGTAGCGGTTCATAGGTGCAGACGTCAGCAAAAGAGAAAGTGCGAGCGAACGAGCCAGCGCCGGCGATGATGGCGTACCTGGGCATGGGAGGTGTGAATGGTGCGGCGGCTTCTTCGGCGGTGTCATCCTCGGAGCTGACCCCATCGGCGGTGACGTCGGACATGGAGCCCTTGCGCTTCATGCTGAACCGCGCTTTCAATCCGGTGAGGCCTCTGTCGGGCAGCTTCTTCTCGCCGCTCTCCTCTTCGCTCAGCGCACCTGGTGCCACGTGAGACTCTATCATGAGCGTCGAACGACAATCGGCACACTACACGCAACAAAAAAAAGCCGAAAAAAAAAGGCGAGAGAGGAGGGAGCGCCGGACGTACGTCCGCTGTCGGTCAGTTTTTTGCGGAGGTCCTCCGGGTCCTCCGGCTTGGTGGGCTTGCGCATGAGCTGATTCTCTAGCGACTTCTTCTTATCGTCAAAGTCTAGTGCGGTGTGGGAAAGAAGTGAGCAATCAAAGAAATGATGATAGGAGAGATAGGGAGATATTAGCGGGTGGGCGCACTGTCACTGGGGTCGCGCTCGGGCAGGGGCAGCGGGAGATCGTCGGTTCCGATGTCGGGGGAGTCGGCCCGCTTGGGGTCCTTCTTCTTGACGATCTCCTTGAACTTGCCCATGCGCACGCTGAGGCGGTTCTTGACCTTGGCGTTCTTGGCCTCCTCGTCCGGACCGGGCGACGGCGGCGAGGTCGGCGGAGCGTCGCCGCCGCTGTTGGGGCTCGGCGCACCGTTGGGTCCGAAGTTGAGCGACGACAGAGCGGCCTGCGCTGCGGCAAACGACGGCGATCGGGGCTAAACAAAGAAAAATCGTGAGCGCAAGGTTGGTTGCCAGTGAGGGGGAGGGACTAGGTACTTCTGGGCCGGGCGAGACACGCGGCGGCTGCGGGGAGAACATGGACATCGGACGCATGCCACCCGGAGACGACGGGCCACCTGTTGGCACGGAAGCGAGTGAACAAGGTGTGTGCGTGTGCGGTGGCACATGCGGATGCGTGCGTGCAGTGGGTTACGTACCAGCAGCGCTGATAGGTGGGAGGTTAGGCGGCATATTGGGGGGCATGGGCGGTGTGGCGCCGGGTGCCATCGACACCGGCCGGCCTCCCGGGCTCCCCGGCGGCACCGGTCGAATGCGCCCGCCTGCCGCCGTAACATGTCAGCTTCAAGCGTTCAACGAAACAAGCAAGAAGGCGTACTGGGCATAATGACTGATCCGCCGCCGCCGATGGGCGGAGGAGGCGGGGGCGGGAGATCGGGCGCAGGGAGCGGCGGCAACTGATCGACGGCGTCACGCGCGGGAATCGAGGGAGGCGGGGGGAAATCCGGAGGCGGCACGCTCGGCGGCGGAGGAAAGGCCGGAGGCGGCGGCAGGTGCTGCACTGGCAGTGATGGCGACGACTGCGAAGCCGCCAGACCACCCCTCCCACGCCCGCCTGCCACAGCACAACAGATGATCAGACTGATCCGAGGAATGCCAAGTATGTTGCGATTAGAGGGCGGCGTACCACCGCCGCGGCCAAAGGCGGGCGGCTCGGGCGAGGACAGGGAGTGATCGCGGCCCTGGGGCGCGGAGACGGCCAGAGGCGAGGCCCGGCCTCTCCCTCGGCCCGCTGCAAGTCGTCAACGCACCACAAAGGCGACGCCATGACGACGACGGGTTAGGTCACACCACGCGAGAAAAAGAAAGAGAGAAGGAGGGTACCCAGAGGGTGGGGAGGAGGGGCGTGGGTCGGGGGCGGAGGCAGTTCGGCATCGTCGGTGCGCGGCGGGAGCGAAGGGGGCGGCGCGGCGTCCGCGGGAGGGTCCACCAACGCGTTCACTTGGTTGACTGCTCACGGCCGCCGCAACAACAACAACAACAAAAAGAGAAAGCCCAACCGCACAACCGTGTCAGAACAATAAAGAACAAGGAATAAAGAATAAAAAATGTTTCCAGTATTTGATTTTGAAATAAACTAAATAATACGAACAGGGCCAGCTTGGGGGGGGGCAAAAATGAAAACGACAAAAAGAACGAAGCCATTGAAGGGAGTGGGGGGGGGGGCGAAGAGGAAGGAAAAGAGCAACAAACCTCTGATTCCACCGCGACCGCGGCCAGGCGGACCGCCGGGTCCGATTGCAGAATGGCTCGAGCCCAGACCCGAGGGCTGGTGTGGTTGCGTGCTTCCTCCTCGGCCTCCTCGCGGGGCGGGACCACCGCGACCGCCCGGGCCGAGCATGCTCTTCATCTGCTGGAGCATCGTCGGGTCCATCGACAATCGCTTGTCCATCTTGATCTTTTGTAAAAAGGCCTTCTTTCTTTCTTTCTTTCTTTTCTACTACTTCTCGCTTTCTCTCTCTCTCTCTCTCTCTCGTTCCAAATCCTTCTTTCCCACGATCTACTCCTCGACCTCGCTGGGCGGCAACCAGCTGGAAGGGGGGGGGGTCGTGTGTGTTCGCCTTCGTGGCCCGTGAAAGCCGATACCGCAGGGCCGGTCGTGGTTGGCTTGAAATTAAAAGTCGACCGAACTCCTTGACTACCGCCTTCCGCCCTGCAACCGATAAAGAAATTGTACCATCTCCAAAAGAAACTAAAGGAAATCATATTTTCTTTTTTGGCCCATTCGTACACCCGCATCGGTGCACCTGATCGAGTGAGTTCTTGCCATCAGATGGGCAAGAAGAAGAGGGGGACTGCGAGGACCTCGAAGAGGAGACCCGTACGCCACCACTGCGATCTCTCGGCACCATGATGTGATTCAGTTCAATGCACTACGCGGATTCTTTTTTTTTGATATTATTTTTCAGGGGCGACCGCGCAAAGTGGCTGGTGAGGAGGAAGATGGAGAGTACGAGGTCAAGGTACACTGCCCGCCCAACGCCCCGACACACACTCTCATCCCACCGCACCGGCGCTGGTGCGGTGCGGCGTGCAAAGGTGTGGTGTGTCGCTACTGATGTGTGCGGCGTGTGCGGTGTGTGCGGTGTGCAAAGGTCCTGCGCACGAGGGTGGTGAACGGGGTGGAGGAGTCGCTCGTGCACTGGGTCGGTTGGGGCTCGCAGTACGACGAGTGGAAGCCCTCGTCCGAAATCAACCTGCACCAGGAGGAGGACGAGGACGAGGATGAAGAAGCCGACGCTACCAAGAAGAAGAAGAAGAAGGCGAAGAAGGAGAAAGAAAAGGTGGCGGAGGACGGGGAAGAAGAGGGAGAGAAGGAGAAGGAGGACGGCGCACAGGTTCTCGTTGCCGACAGCCAGAACGGAGAGCAGGAGGCAAAGGGAAGGAAAGCGAAGAAGAGGGCGCGATCGCGGAAGGGCAAGGAAAAGGCCACTGACGAGGAGGAGGAGGAAGAAGAGGAGGACGAGGAAGACGATGACGACGACAAAGACAAGGACTACGAGGACGGGAACAAGACTCAAAAGAAGAGGAGGAGGAGCTTGAAGAGAAAAGAAGATGATGATGAAGGTGATGATGAAGATGAAGAGGAGGACGAAGAGGAGAGACCGCGCAAAATGATGTGGACGGCCAAGGAGCTGGCTCAGCTGGAAGAGGCCGCGGAGGAGGCCAGCATGCCTGGCGCAGTGTCGTGGGTGCAGGTCGCCGCCCAGTTGGGCCATCGCACGCCCAAGTACGTTATTAGACTACCACTTGACAGCTTCCCGTAGGTCTCTGTGCAGAGACGCAGTACTGACGTGTGAACGGGGATGGCAGGTCGTGCAAGCGCAGATGGCAGCGATTGCAGACTTGCCATGCGTACTACAAGTCGCCCAAAGAGCTGAAGCAGAGAGAGGTGCGCACAGCTGCTGTCAGGTCTATGGCACGCTGCGCGGTAGCGCGTAACAGGCCACGGTTGTTCACGATCTTCTCCCTTTGTCCAGAAAATGATCAACGCGAGCCGCCTGCGCCCTTGGACGGAAGCCGAGGAGACCAGGCTCATGAAGGAGGTCGCCAAGCAGGGACTGCACTACGACAGCGGTACGGCACACACCACAGTTAGACCTACCTACACGCCAACGCTTCCTTGCCCAACTCACACTTCTCGTGCAACGTTGTACGCCGTGTGCCCGTGTGTGTTGGTACGGGGATAGAGTTGTGGATGGCCCTGGAATCGAAGTTCAAGAGGTCCGCCGGCGCGTTGCAGCTGCGCTGGTCCGAGCTGCACGGGAAGCGAGGCGGCGCCGTCGACCTCGACAGCGAGGCCGCGAGCGACTTTGACGATGACGACGACAACGAAAAGAAAAAGAAAAAGAGAAAGAAGAGGGAAAAGAGGGAGACGCGACGAAGGCTCGCCTTCCAGTCGAGTCAGGAGGTCGACGCCTCCCAGGGCGGAAACGATCGCGAGCCGGCAGCAGTCGCAGAAGGGGAGCAGGAGCAAGAGGCAGAGCCAGATCCAGAGCGAGCACGAGAAGCCGAGCAGGGGCGTGATGACGGCGAGGAGGAGAATAGCGAAGGTGATGACGCGGAGAAGGGCAGCGGGGGCAAGGCTGGTGAAGTGCTGCGCGCCAGCCAGCAGAGCGCGAGCTACCGCCGCAAGCAGCGCCGGCCAAGCTCGAGCGGTAGCAGCCGGCGGAAGAGCTACGCGCTGTCCCGCGTGGCGTATCCTCTCGGCGCCTCGCAGGAGGCCACAGCCGCTGACCGCTCGCCTGACGCGGCGCGCGAGAAGCTTCAGCAGAGCGAAGCCGAAGGCGGTGAAGAGGCGGAAGAAGAGGGGGAGAAGCAAAGGAAGCAATCGAACAAGAAAAAGGGGAAAAAGAAGAAAGGAGAGAAGAAGCGAGCGAGAAGCGATGAAGAAGAGGGCTCGCCCTACATCAGCCTCGACGAGATGGACTGGCCCATCCGCCGCGAACCCGACGAGCCAGACTTTGTCGCCACCGCCGCGGCTGAAGCAGACGACCACGGAATGCCGGTCGATCTGGGCGTCGCCGCCGGAGACGATAAAAGCCAGCAGGAGGCAGCAGAAGCGGCAGATTACGACATCATCGAGATGGGAGACGCGCCTGGCCAGGACGACGTCGGGCAAGGCATGGTGCTGGAGAACGAAAACGAAAAAGACAAAGACGAAGCCGAAGAGGAGGAGGAAGGCCACAGCGACGGCATCGAGGAGTTGGACTTCCCGCCCCGGCGCTCGCCCGCGAAGAAGAAGAAGAAAGCGAAGAGCCCGAGCAACGAGGAGGAGGAGGAAGAAGAAGGCGAATGGGTGGATGAAAGCAGCGCTGCGAGAGCGAGGAGGAAGGAAAGGGAGAAGCGGCAGGCAGAGCGGCTGCACGCGTGGGTGGAGCGCCAGCGCGAACTGAACCTGCAGAAGTACGGCCAGCGGACCCTCTCGCCCCGACTCGCCGGCCGGCGACGCACGATCGTTGGCGAACAGCTGCGGCAGCAGTACCCGCAACCCGCCGAAGCTTCGGACGGCATCCATGGCAACAGTGACGGCATCGACGATGAAGCGGGGCAACAGAAGCAACGGCGCACCACCATTACGTCGACTGCCCCTCTAGAGGCCGACGAACGAGAGGCGGCAGCGGCGGAAGAGGAACTGGTCGACGACTTTCTGATGGGGAAGAGGCCGGCGACGGGCAAGCGACGGCGTCGTGCGTCTTCGCCTGGGCTCGACGCGGGGGAGCACAAGGAGCGAGAGAGCAAGCGAGCGCGCCGGACCGAAGCGGAGGCGGGAGAAGAGTGGACGATAGTCGACCTGGGCGTCGCCGCCGCCGAAGAAGATGAAAGCCGCGAAGCACCGGAGGCGGAGGCGGAAGTCAGCGTGGAGGAGGAAATGGAGAGAAAGACGATCGCCACGTTCGAGAGGATCGCCCGCGAGAGGCGAGAGGCTCTCGAAGAGAGAAGAAGAGCGGCCGACAACGGTGACGCTCCAGGTGAGAAGGAGGAGACGGAGATCATCGCGCGGATTGAGAGCGTGATCGCTCGGCGCAAGAAGGCCGTGGTCGACCGGCGCCTCCGCAAGCCGCCGCCACCTTCGACCGACTCCGAATGGCAGGTTGTGTTCGGAGGCGAACAGGCGGCCGCCCACGAGGCCGACAGCGCCGGCGCAGCGGTCGAGCCACGCGAGGAGCCGAGTATGAGTCGAGAGGCGCGGGACGAGCGGAGGGAGCGGGCCGAGCGCGACGTGATCGGGGACATCGAGCGCGCGGTGCGGCGGCAGCGGCGTAAGAGCGTCCAGGCCGAGCAGCTGCGCGAGCAGCGCGAACGCGAGGCGGCGGCCGAGGCCGAGCGACAGCGCGAAGCCCAGGTCGAGGTGCGCAAGCAGACCGCGAAGCTCGAGCGGCTGCTCACCAAGAAGCGGCGCCAGAGCATGGTCGCCCTGCGCGACAAACAGAACCGAGCCGCCATCGCTTCGGCGATGCGGCGTCGACATGCGAGTCTCGGCGGCGCCGGCTTCGGTGGATCGACAGCCGACGTTGACGAAGCGCGCGGCGAGGTGGAGGAGGGAGAAGAAGAGGAAGACTTGGATCGTACGGTGGACGAGCTGAAGGATCTGGTGGAGCGGCATAGGCGCGAGCTGGAAGCGAAGAAGCAGAAGCGAGCGGAGGAGGAGCGGCGGAGGGAGGAAGAGCGGCGGACGCGCGAGGCGGAGGAGCGCCAACGGATCGAACAGGTGCACCGCTACTGGCACGCCCTGCACCAACGCGGCTGAACGGGTGGCCAGCACAAAACTTTGTTGTTTGAAGAGCTACATGCGAACAGCTGCAGCTTCGGTGGCGACTTGCTACTGCTCCACCGCGGTCTGGCTCCTGGCGTCCTTGTAGTACTGCTGCACCACGTCCTGTGCGTGCTGCGGCGTGAGCGAACCACGCACGACACTCACGACATACAGGAGGGTGGATACCCAGTTGACCACGTTCCACCAGGCCTGGATGTATTCGGGCCGGCGGTTGTGGCGCAGCAGGTAGTAGGCGTGCTCCCACACGTCCAGGCACAGCACCGGCAGCTGTCCAACCATCAGCGGCGAGTCCTATCCACCGCACCATTGCCCCCCCCCCATCCAATTCAACCATTGTACATGCGTCAGAGAGTGGTCCACCACAATTCGATTCGGGCAGCTGACGTTGGTACCTGGTTGGGAGTCGCGACGATCCTGAGGTCGCCGCTGGCGGGCTCGACCACGAGCCACGCCCAACCGCTCCCAAACACGGAGGCCGCAGCCGCGTCGAACTGCTTCTTGAACTCCTCCTGCAGGGGTCC
>CDFE01050170.1:0-10072 GCA_000826465.1 Acanthamoeba mauritaniensis | reverse complement strand
CGCCAATCCGGTCGAAGGAATGGGCAGGCCCCCCTCAGCATGCAGGGGGGAGGGTTCCGTGGGCGATGTGCCCGCGGCGCCGTCTGTAGAGGAGCCGCCGCTCCAGCTGCCATAGAGAAACTCGCTCTTACGGCTGGGCAGATTGACAGGAGGCGGCGCTGTTCCCTTTCCATGGGGCTGACGGTAAGATCAGCGAGAGGAGAAGCAAGATAGATATGAATGCAAAAGAAGGAGTTGTAGGTACCTTGAGGGGATTGCGTGGACCTTTACCAGCGCCCATACCCGTACCACCCCCACCCCGGCCTCCTGATTGATGTTAATTGAGGAAATAGGGTTTAGAATATGCCATCGATGGCATCGGAATGCACAAATTTATAAAGGGGAGACGATCGCAGTGCCACAAGCGAAGAAGAGGTTTGATGCAAGTGCAATGGAAGGAAGTAAGCTCGGAATTAAAACTAACCTGAAGTGGCAGGCTTGGGCGGCGGTTTGTAGGTCTGGTTGAGATTAAGCGTGGCGAATTTGGTCTTGGATGCGCTCACATTTTGTGGTTTGGCGTTGTTCGTGTTGGTACTGGGTTTCATCCCTATAGTTCATCACTTGATTGAATGAAAGAAACAAAACTGGTACGAGCAAGTGGAGAAATACCCCAAAACAGAAATCGGGAAAAAGATTGAAGAAAATCGTCCCAAACGAGTTTCCTTGACGACAAAAAGAAAATAATAAATTAATGTTTTCCATCATCAACGGTAATTACCCAACCACCAACAGTCCTCATTTTCTTTGAGGACAGAGGCCTGTTGGTAGAATCGAATCACAATCATCTCCCATTGGACTGGCGAACCGGCCAACTGAAGTCACCTCTCCGTTGTATCCCTTGGGATGGGTTCGCAGCTCTCGGCGTTGGTGGAGCAGGTCCAAGAAAATGGAGGATACATGCAAGAGATGGCCATTTCCAAAGTGAAGGCGAACAAAGATAAGGACGTGCTGGCGGCTCTCGAAGAGCTCGCCAAACAGCTACCCCATCTCCACGCCCTCTCGGCCAAGGAATGCAAGCTACAAAAGCTGCCGCAGGAGATCGGCGCCCTCACGAGCCTCGCCATCCTCAATTTGGAGCACAACAAGCTCACCACTCTTCCGTCAATGGCTAAGCTCGACGGCCATCTTCGCGAATTGCATCTCCCTCAGAACAAGTTCATCACATTTCCCTCTACTCTGCCAGAAATGGCCCAGCTCGCGCTGCTGGATCTCTCCAGCAATGCGATTACCGAAATACCCAAAGAGCTCGAGAAGATGCGAGGCCTGCACTGCCTCAACATCTCCAAGAACGCTCTCACGGTCTTTGCCCCCTCGATTTGTATGCTGCCCGCCCTCACTTCGCTCGACCTCAGCGAGAACCGCCTCATCACCGTCCCCAAGCAGGCACGCACATCTCCCTCTTTCCTCCTCAGCCACCACCTCCTCTTCCCTGCAGTGTTCTCCTTCTCTATTCAGCTCCTCACCGACTCTTTCCTCCTCCCTCTCCACACTCTCTCCCTCTTCCCCCTTCGCCTTTTGCTCCTGTAGGTCGGCAGCCTGCTGGCACTGGAGACGCTCGTGCTGCGGCGAAACGCGCTCTCGCACATCCCCGCCGAGCTGGGCGCATGCGTGGCGCTGACCAACCTCGATATATCCGAGAACCAAATCCTTGCCCTGCCGACGGTGCTCCTCCTCCTAACTTGAGAGCGCCGTGTCGAGGGGAAGTGTGTCATTGTTTAGAGACCAAACGTAGCTTACACGTTATGTTCGCTTCACACTCATAGACACTCGGAAGCCTGGTGGCGCTCACGTCGCTGTCGGCCCAGCACAACAAGATATCCGAATTGCCGAAGGAGATTGGCGAGCTGCGCCAATTGAGGAATCTCAAGCTGCATGATAACCAAATCGAACACCTTCCGTCCACCTTCGGTCAGCTGGTGCGTTCTTCACCGAGCCTGCCACGCTAGTGACCGACTGACTGCGAACCACCCAAACAATGTCAGTAGCAAACTGTTTGCATCGCATGCACTAATTCTTCGTTTCCCTCTTCCAGACCAACTTGACGGAGGTGTGCCTGCAGGAGAATGAACTCCAGGAGCTGCCGGCTGAGATTGGAGGGTGCACATCGCTCCGGAAGCTCTACGCCGAATACAACCGCCTCTCCTCGCTGCCACCTGAGTTTGCCAAGCTCGATAACCTCGTCGTGCTCATCCTTCACCACAACAGGTAAACGACTCAGCCCGCTTCCTTCCTCTTCTCCATTCGAGGCCTTTGTGCTTCAAGCTCTTTATTATTAATTACGCCGTATTATTTCCCCCTTGTAACAGACTCAAGGAAGTTCCCGAGGCGCTGCTGGGCATGCGTCAGCTCTTGCGACTCTCGCTGGACTCAAACCCTCTGCCCGAGCACGTGCAAGAGGTTGGAACCAGCTCTCCCCTTTGTCAATTTCCTGGTTACGTTACAGCTTACGCCAACCCGGTGGCCGTGTGCGTGTCTTTGCAGGTGATCCACACCAAGGGTGCTCTTGGCCTCTTGGCCGAAAAAGTGGGAACGGGGAACTCCAACTTCGGTACTATGCGTGGTACGCTTAGGAATCAAATGATGGCTTCCACCACGAGCATCAACATCAGCCCCGCCCCCGGATCGCGCGGCAGCGTCATCCTTTCCCCGCGCATTGGGCTGGAAAAGTGCGTTTTCGCCACGGGTTTCCACTTGAAGCGTGTGCACGCACTAACCAGAGAGCGTGGACGTGGAATTGATTAGGTTGCACGAAATGAAGAAGGGCCTGCTTCCCCTTCTCAAGGGCGAGACGAGTCCGCGCAAGTCGGGCTCTCTGGATGGCGATTCTGCAGCTCCTGCGCCGGAGACTAGCATCCTCAGCCGCCTCCGAGCCTCGTCGTTGACCAGCGAAAAACTGAGGAGTCTCTCTGGTGCGTGCCTCTCTTCTCGCTGACGCGCCCGCCTTTAGCACGTTTCTTCTCACACGACACACGCCATGTTGCAGCCCCGGCTACTGTCGATTCGCCCGAAGACGAGATGAGGAAGTTCGTTGAGAACCGGAGAAAGACGCTTCGCAGCAGGAAGGGCGTGACTGCGGCCGGCCTCACCGACGATCTCTCATCGGGACCGACGATACTGCGCACGCACTCTGAGTCCGACGGTGTCACGGTCGCGGCCGGCGCCAAACCCGATGACGAGCAGGAGAAGGCGCAAGAAAAGAAGGAAGAGAAGGAGGAAGACATCCCCTCCTACTCCAAGTTCAAGTACGCCTTCGAGCGCATGCTGGTACGCGGCTAGGCCTCACCACTCCTCAAGCCACTCCAGCGCTTTGAGTGATGACCTATTATTTGCTGGCATGCAGACTACGCAAGACTTCTCGTCGAGGAGGCAGGAGACGCTGAAGAAGCTGCCGGCCAACCAGAAGTGGAAGCTGCTCACGCAGTACAAGGGGTCCACCCTCGAGATGCTCGTACGAACCTTCGCCACCATATGGTTCTTATTTTAAGGGAGGTGACGAGGGTTCTGCCGGTACACGTGGTCTCACCTGTGCGTCTTTGAACCCAACAACCGAATTGTAGAAGGACACCCGTATGAGCAGGGGCAAGGGCAAGGCGGCCATGGAGCCTCAGGACTACATCCCGCTGCTCAAGGGCCGCCCATCGACGCGCGACCTTGAGGGTAGACTTTCTCCCGTCCCACTTCACCTCGTCTCGCCAGAATGAAAGATAAGTGAATTCACTCGCTCCCCGCCCTGCAGGCCTTTCGACGGCGCTGGAGTCGCAGGCCAGCTCCTGGGTGGCGATGTTCGTCGAGGCCGGGGGTATTGAGGCACTCGTTGCCCTGCTCAACGTCACCGCGCTCAAGCTGCGCCTCAGCCATGAGGACTGTGACGTGCTCCTGCACGCTCTCACTGCCATGAAGACTCTGCTCGGGGTGCGGCAGAGACTTCCTCTGTGATATAATGCTTGTCCTCTACCAGACGTACCAGCTCACGTAACATATGTGTACATGTCATCGCTTCAGCTTTCGCTGCGCAGCGTGCTCACGACGTCGGAGAGTGTCAACTGTCTCGCTCTCTGCGCAGGAATCGACAACGTCCAAGTGAAAACGCAGGCACTGGAAGTCCTCGCCATGGTGCTCGACGTCCACTATGTGGGCCAACGCCTGGTCCATGAGGTATGCGCGGGCTCGTCCGGGCTCTCACTACTCTCACTACTCTTCTTAACATTCATGCGCGGCGGTGTTTTTGTTTCCCACAGGCCTTCCACAACTACAAGAAGGTGATGCTCAAGGGCAAGGAGACCTCGCGATTCGCCAGGCTCATGGATCCCCTCATCCAAAGCGCCTACCCTACCGAAGCGTTGGTACGCGACGCCCACCATTCCTCGCCTTTTTAGTAACTTATTAATAAACACGCCCTATCGTTAAATATCGCTTTTGCAGGTCAACGCGATGGACATCATCAACACCCTGATCGGCGATGAGGAAGACCTCGAGGCGCGCCTCGACATACGAAAGGAGTTTGTGCAGATGGGCATAATCGAATTGATGGAGGTACCCCTCGCCCTTCCGACGATCCTTGACGTGATGCGTAACGTTGACACCTTACTCTACCTCGACACTAGAAACTGCGCCTTTACTCGTCCGAGCTGCTTCACATCCAGCTGGACCTGTTCGAGGAGGAGCTCGAGGGCGATTACGAGGAGATGCTCTCCAAGTTCGAGAAGAAGAAAGTGCTACAGGTGCGCGGTTCATTGTTCGTCGTTCGTTCGAAAACATGCTGTGGATGGTTTGCTCACCACACTGAGCGCAGCGTATGGAGTCGCAAGGCCAATCAATTGTGGCTGAGGGCGCCTACCTGCGCGTGCTGCTGGGCCACACCGGCCAGCAGCTGGTGGTGCCGTTCGAACCCACCACGGCCGTATCGACCGCAGTCGACATCATCCTGCAAAAGCAACCGCTGGCCCACCCTCAGGTATTGCTTACAGATTGACTCGCGCCAACGACATCTCCAAAAGCCACCAGATCTGACTCGTCCTGTCATCGATGACAATGAACATCAGGACATCGAGCATTACGGCCTCTACAACAGTAGTGCGGGTGTGTGGCTGAACGACCCGATGGCTCTGCTGTGCACCTTGGGTTCCGGCGAGATCGTCTGCGAGTTCAAAATGCGACCTTTGTGCGTTCTACCTGCTGCTGTTCAGAGAGCGTTCACTCATTGTACCCATGTGCAGGAAGCTGATGGTTACAAAGGGAAAGAGCCTGGCGTCGTCGGCCGACGAACAGCGGAAGCAAGTCTCGGTCGACCCCAACGCTACGGTGAGCAGCGCTCTGGCCCTGGTGCTGCAGCAGTTCGGCTTCAAGCAGGACTCTGCGACCGACGCCGAGGGCGAGGACTACGGCCTCGTCTTTGCCGGTAGTGGTACGCAGGGGGAGGTGTGGCTCGAAGACATGAGCAAACTCGGGGAGTACAAGGAGCTCTTTGCCGCACCGCGACTCGCGCTCCGGCGCAAGCCATGGCAGCTCAAGGTCCTCTCACCCTTCCCCCCCATTCGGCACCGCACCGGTGTATTGACTTAAAAACCTGTGCGGACCACCAGGTGTCGTTTCCCGGCCACAGCGTGGAGGAGATGCCTTTCGAGCCCGACCTCAAGATCGCAGACGTGATCGAGCACATCATCGACCGCCTGGTCGGCCCCTGCAAGCTGTCCATCTCTTCACAGGTACTTACTGGACTGTTAAAGCTTCGAGTCTACTGCTGCCCGTGTACTGCGCTAACTGTGCGACGCACACACGAACCCCAATCGCACATGTGGCTGCGTCTCGCCTCCAGGACTACGGCCTGTTCATCAGGCGAAAGACCCACAAGGGCATATGGCTCAAGCACACCCGCACGCTCTCGGACTACCCGGAGCTCTTCGCCCACCGCAAGGTAAGGCCCGTGGAGCTGATGCTCAAGCCCAGGTCGGTCGCCATCATTCTGCCCGAGAAACAAAGGTGCGGCGTCAGGCGCCATTCATTTTATTTATTATTTATTTGTTATTAGATATTTGCTTGACTGGTTGGCTGACTCAGCTGGTGGCGCGGATTGACTTGGCTCTGACCAGGACGATGAAGCTCCACTTCACCGATACGGTGGAGGACCTCCTGGAGAAGATCTGCACCAAGGCCGGCCTCCCCGTGCAGCAGCACTCGCTCTACCTGCAACGCCGCAAGAAGAACGCCAGCGGCGACGAGCAGGTGCTCCTCAACCCGACTGCCAGTCTCAAGGAGCAGAACGTGCCCTACACTGCTACCCTTGTCCTCGGCCCCAAGCAGGAATTTGTCCCGCGGCCCGAGGCCGAGAAGACCGGTACCTGCGCCTGCCCCGCCGTTATTGCTGCTGTGGTGTGTCGAGACGTTGGCCGGTTCTAACCCCCGCGGTCTCGCAGCCAAGTGGAGTCAGAACATATGGGAGGAGCCCAGCGGAGAGCCCTATCTGCTATTCGAGGACGCCGCGCATGCGCTGGTGCGCGCTGGTACGCTGAACAAGCTCGTCCAGCACCTCACCTCCGAAGAGGGTCTCTTCAAGGCCTACGATGACGTACCTACCCCTTCTCTCCATTCTCTCGTACACTGCGTGTGCCGTGTCATTGATTTAACGCGTAATGCTGTCTCGCAGGCGTTCATCATGACCTTCCAATCGTTCTGCGGACCCGATGAGTTGTTCGACAAGCTCATGGAACGGTTCGACGCGCCGGCTCAGATTGACGAAGCGGTGGTCAAGAAGGTCCGGCTCCGCGTCTGCGTTGCCATCCGCGACTTCATAAACGTACGTAGCCTGCCCCTCCTCCCTCTCCCAGTCCTGCACCAGGTGGTCTGATGCGAACATGTATGATCGCGCAGGCGCACTACAATTCATTGGGGTTCCCGGACTGCGAACTGGCGACCAAGATCAACGCTTTCATCGACGAAAAGCTGAAGAGTACGGAGGGCATGCAGATGCACGCGACCATGCTCCAGAAGGCCATCGCCACTCCTCCCCACGTACGCAACGCAATGCAACGCGGTGTGGCGCGAAGTATTGCGCTCATTTGGTGGTATGTAATGTAATGTGCAGAGGGGCGTCGCGGTGGTCGCGTCCAGCGGGGCCAAGACCAAACTGCGCAATATGTCTGACAGCATCAGCATCTTCGACATGGAGGAGCTGGAGGTCGCCAAACAGCTCACGCTCCGAACGTGGGACATCTACTGCAAGTTCCAGGTGCGTTGCCCTGGGACCTCGTACAATGCGCAGAGTTAGTCCTAACGCTTTTTTTTTTATTTGCCCCTAAATAATGGTACAGCCACTCGAGTTCTTCAAGACGGCGTGGAGCAAGCCGTCGACGTGGCACCTCTCGCCCAATCTGCTGGCGGCCATCAATTTCTTCAACCACGTGTCCCTTTGGGTCGGCACCATGATCGTCACCACCGAGAAGGTCCGCGAGAGGGCCAAGATCATGAACCGCTGCGTCAAGATCGCCCAGGTACTCCCCAGCCCTCCCCCAAACCTGCCCAGCCACGAGCTAGACTGAAGGTGTCGCGTTGTTGTGGTGGTTGCTACGGTGGTCGGTGATCATTAGCATCTGCGCGAGATGAACAACTACCAGCTGCTGATGGCGTTCGTTTCGGGGATGAACAACTCGGCGCTGCTGCGGCTCAAGTGGACGAGGGCCAAGGTGCCCAAGCGTGCACTCACCGCGCTCAAGGAGCTCGAAGAGATGATGAGCATGGAAGGCTCTTTCAAGACCTACCGTGCCATGCTCGAGTCCTCCTCGCCGCCCTGCATTCCCTACGTGTACACCTTTCCCTCAGTTGTGTGCGTGTCGTGCCCATTGGGGCAAAAGCCATTGACATCAATTGGTTGGTTCTGTGTGCGCTCACAGCGGGGTGTACCTCACGGATCTGACGTTCATCGAAGACGGCAACGCCGACGAGGTGGTGGTCGAGGGCGAGAAGCCCCAGGAGCTCATCAACTTTGGCAAGCGAGTGCTCGTCTACAACATCATCTCCACCATTTTGGTACTTCACCGCTTCCTCCCCTGTTCTTCCGCCGTATGGGCTCTCTCTCTCACACACAACACCGCACACACTCCCCAAACCGCTCGCGTTCTGCAGCGCTACCAACAACAGCCGTACGGGTTTGCCCGGCACGACGAGATTCAGGCGTGGTTCGATTCGATCACCCCTCTGAGCGAGAACGAGCTCTACGCCCAATCGCTCCTGCGCGAGCCCCGAGGCGCCGGCCGCGCCGACATTCAGTGAGCGCGTGCCTGCATCGAACTGGCCTGGCCCTCCTCTCTGGCCGAGGAGACAAAGAAGTGTATTATTTGAGGGTGGGAAAGAAGTACAAGACGGCCGAATATCCCACAACCCCGGACCTACAGTGTTGCGCAACGCGATCAGGCCAATGGGACCACACTCGCAGATCGCAGTCGGAAAACTCCGCACGTTAAATTGCCGTTTTTTCCGCCCCACGCGTTGGTGTGTTCTTCTTCATGCTCCGTACCACACGGGCTCCAGCAATGCCCACTCGCTCGGCTCTCCTTCTTCTTGTTGTCGTTGTGGGGCTCACCCTCTTCACCTCCTCCGGTACCGAATGGCCCTGCTCTTGCCCCATCTGGTGCGCCTTCTGTGCGGTCCGCCAGCTCGCACACTGATGGTTGTGTGATGGCTGGCGCCCACCGCAGGCGATGTGTCGGTGGACTTTGGGTACCCCCACAAGTGCTTCTTCTCGGTGGGCAAATCGGCGTCGGGTGCCTGGTGGTTCGTCGACCCGAGCGGCAACCCCTTCCTCTCGCTCGGCGTCACCTCCGTGAGCTGGTGGGGTGACACCTCCACCACCGGTACTCCCCCCCACCACCACACTGCATTGTTTCGGTTATTACACAATCAATACCAACTTTTTTGTGGTTGGCCGGTTCATTCTTTATTATTAACTTTTATCACCCAATGGCAGACGCAACACCGTACCACGATGCTGTCAGCGCCAAGTTCCACAACAACCAGTCGGCCTGGGCCGACTCGGTCGTTAGCCGCATGGCCACGTGGAAGCTCAACACCCTCGGGGCCTGGGCCGACACCGTGGTCATCACCAAGGGCATGCCGTACACCCGCATCCTGGGCTTCGCGCAGGGCTTCGGCTCGTGGCTCGAAGGCACCTTTCCCGACGTGTTTGACCCCGCCTGGGAGGCCGCCACCTACGACAGGGCCGCCCAGATCTGCACCCCGCTCCGCAACGACCCCAACCTCATCGGCTACTTCCTCGACAACGAGGTGAGAGTGTGTGTGTGTGCGTGCGGTGCGTGCGTGTTTGGTGGACTGACAGGTGTGTGCGGTGTGTGCGGGTGACAGGTGATGTGGGGGCCTATGCTGCAGGGGTGGGCCGACTGGCGCTACCCGGGCACCATTCTCGACCAGATGCTGACCGTGTTCAACAAGACGGCGGCCGGCAATATCAAGGCCGTCGCCTTTCTCAAGAGCAAGTACTCCACCATTCAGGCCCTTAACACCGCCTGGTACGTACCTGGCCTCCACATATCGCACTCACCGCACACACGTCCAGGCGCGCGTGCTCATCTGCTACTGGCCGCACACAGGAACACGACCTACGCCGGTTTCGACCAGATCTCCACGCGCCCGCTGAAGTCGACTCCGGCCCACACCAACGACTCGGCGGACTTCACCTACCTCGCCGCCGTCCAGTTCTTCAGCGTCTCCCGCAACGGTGCGCACCTCCTCCGCCTTTGTGAGGCGTGTGTCGTGCGTGCATTCCAAACAATCCATTCCTTGCCTGGCCGCAGCGATCAAGAAGTACGATCCGAACCACCTGCTGCTGGGCGTCAAGTTCGCCGGCGCGCCGAGCGCTCCGGTGCTGCAGGCCTGTGGGGAGTACAACGACGTGATCTCACTCGACGTCTATCCGACCGCATCCGAGCCGGTGCCCAGCACCAGCTTCCTGAGCCAGGTCTACTCCTACGGCAAGAAGCCGCTGCTCATGGCCGAGTTCGCTTTCCGCGGCAATGTACGCACA
>CDFE01050068.1:0-15071 GCA_000826465.1 Acanthamoeba mauritaniensis | reverse complement strand
TGAAACTGTCCTTTTGGCTGGGGCTTTGTCTTCATCATCCTTTCTCTTCCCTGCTGCCCTACAGCATTGTGCTTACTCAGGCCCAGCTGCCTCACATCACCAAAAGGATCCTGCTCCAGGCCTGCTGCATCAGCAGAGTACAATCACACCACTCCTTCATCACTGGTATTATACCATGCCCATCATCATGGTATCATAGGCAGCTGCTTGATGATACCATGGTATCACTGAACTGCATTTTTTTGCTGAGTTCAGTACCCCTCCCAAAATGAAAGTTTCATTTTTGTTTGGGCTTATGTTCATGAGTTCATCTGCATCAGCTCCACCACCATCCAGGAAGCCCAGCTGACCTCCCTCAGCACCTGGCTTCTTCACTTCCTTGTCCACTTCCTTGAGCTGAGTGGTATCTGTGGCTTCTACAATGCCATATCTTCCAACCCAGGCTTCCAGGCCTACCTTCCTCCTCCTTCTCCCACCCCTTCACTCTCACACCCCTGCAAGAAGTCCCTCATCTGATGAGGCACTCCCATCCTTCTCACTCCATCTCACTCACTCCGTCTCCCTCTCACTCCAACTCCATCTTCCCCACTATTGTTCTGAAACACAAACAAAAAACCCTCCTTCTCTCTCATCAGTGTTTTTCCCTACATCACTGTACAGCAATGCGCAAAACCACCTGTATATGATATTTGCTTTTTGGCCATGATTTTGGTCCCATGTACAGCAATGTACTGTTTCCAGAAATCACTCTGTTCACCAACTACACAATTTATAAGCATTTTTCTTTCTTTCACTGTACATAATGGCTTTTTCAAAAGGTGACACTGTCACATTTTAATAAATACAGCGTTGGATAGCCTCGCCCCCCCAAGTGATTCTATGAGGCTTGTGATGTTGTATCTGATGCCCACCTAACATTTTCTTTTTGTTTCCAGTTGTGAAGCTTGTGACTTCAGGTCTGTTGATGTGATGTCAGACTGGGAGGTTTGGCCAGTGAATAAGGAGAAGCAGGCTAGGACGAACCTGCTGCTCTACATGGCATGGAGGTACTTGGTATGTTGCTCCACCTCCCACCTTCCCGCCTGTCCATTATTTGGTTGCATGACAAAGGTGGTGCATATGGCAGTCCACACACAACAGTGGCAAAGCAGCAAAATTGACAATGCTGTTTCACATTGAATGCCCCAAGGATCTGGAGGCGGTCAACCGCCTGTTCAGCAGAACTAAGTGTCCAAGATCAAGGTATGTAGAAACCTGTACTGCACCATGGTGCCAAGCAATCTCATGCACACACTGATTTGTTGCACAGATGAAGCACTGGAATGGAACTTTGTTTGGTCCAGTGCTGAGCGCTCAAACAGTTGTGCAAGAACGTGGCTACCATTGAGAAGGAGCCTGTTTGGGTGTACCTTGTGAATGAGGACATGTACCTCAAGGGCAAACTCACAGATAAGATGAAGAAGAACTGCAAGTCCTGCATGACAGTAACAGCCAGTGCTTCAAGCGCAGCAGCTGGCACTTATGGGAAGTGTTGGTATGTAGTCACAACCATCCACCTGCCTTTCTGTGTGCTGTTGTGTTTTTATTGTGCAGTTGCACTATTTGCTGCTCACCATGCCCCAGCAGGTTCTCCAGGTGCATTGGTTGAGATGGCAGGTTCACCTACACATCTGGCTTTCTGTGTGTTGTGTGTTGTTTGTTGCATGTCACTGAGTGTGTTGCTCCTGATCACACACCAGCAGGTTTGCCAAGTACATTTGGTGGGAGGGCAGGTTCATGTCCTGGGGCTGCCTTATCACCTTACCCCAGTCTGTCAGGCTTTGCAACTCCACTCACAAGCAGTACCCATCATGACATTTTACATGCACATGCAAGCTGTTTGAAGAGTATTACTCACTCTTGCCTTTATGTGCTACTTGTCTTGCACCTTCAGGCAGATCATATGTGCAGTTACCACACATTGCCAGACCACCAGCCCCATTGCCCTTGGGGAACAGGACTTGTGTGGACACAGGTACATGATACCTTTCCTAACCAACAGCACCTTCAGAACTGATGCAGAGCCCTATTGTAATAGGCAGCCAACCAACCAACATCAACATGGATGAGGAGCCCTCACAACCGTTCCAAGCCTCACCTGACATCCTTGCCTCCCAAATGAAAATTGATGAGGATGACATTGGCAAGAAGGAGAAGAGAGGATGAAGAAGAAGAAGAGGAAGCACATCCAGGAGAGCAAGGACGAGGAAGGTGGCAAAGAGGCCAAGGCAACACCCAAGATGGCTACCAAGCATGCAGCCAAGATGGCACAAGCCAAGGCAGCTAAGGGCAAGGCAAAAGATGATGACATACCTAGCAACAAGGACAAGGAGTAAGGAGGAATTCCCTGATGTCAAAGAGACCAAGCCAGCAAAGAAGCCCAAACCACCATTCACATGTCTAGTCAAGTGCAGTAAGGCAGCAACCTCCCAATCAGCCACAACAGCAAAGGGAAAGGCAACAGGTGGTGACAAGGAAGGTGAAGGAGGTGAGGTGGAAGACAAGGAATAGGGGGAAGGGGAGGAAGGTGAGGAGGAGCTCAACAACGAAAAAGAGGAAGAAGAGCAGGCAACTACTAAAAACACTACCAGTGGCAAGCGCCAATCACCCTGCATCCAGGAGAAGGAGGCCAACAAAAAAGGTTCAACCTTATGCTAAACCCTTCTAATGCCACCAAGACGTCTTCCATGCATGCATGTGTGTGCAGTGCAAGCAAGTGCCCATGGCAGGAGCCACAGCACCAAGAAAGAGGTATAGTTGAAACCAACATGCCCAATGATGAGTGCCATTGATGTGCTGGCAACATAAAACGCAAACACCACACTAAGCCTCCACACGCCCCTGCACACACACATACAAGCTCACCCACTCACCTACACCTCTATGTGGTCCTAGACCAAACCTCCATCCATGGCCTACCAGGATGGCTATGGTAGCAAGAAAAGGCTGCTGAGTGAAGGTGCTAAGTTGTATGGTACCTGCTTGAATGAGGCAGTTGTTGAGGACTGGGCAGTGGTTGTTGAGCACCAGCAATTCTGAGCTGAGCTGTTTCAGCATTCCAAGCACAAGATTGCCATCATGGCAGCAGGCTTTCTGAACACAACTCAAGTTGCAAGGTACCAAGCCTTCTCACCATTAAGGACGTGCCTTTATTGCTGCTGCTCACACACTCACTGTCCTCTATTTCACACCTCCACAGCCTCATCAATTCAATCACCTCAACAATGGCCATCAATTACTCTGACTTGATGCTGGTCCCACACTTGGCAGATGAGCCCAAGTCATGGGGCCACCAGCACCATCTGCCTCTACAGATATTTGGGATCCTCAATCATGGCAAGCAGCTTGGTCAGCTTTGCACCCACTGGCCAGTGTACAGCAAAGGTCCCAAGGTGTTATCCTCTCCCACCTGTGGAACCACATCCACCAGGTCATGCAGCAGTCTGGCAATCAGCCTCCTGTGCTCTACCTCCAGATGGACAACTGTGGCTTGGAGAACAAGAATGTGTACACACTTGGCTTTCTCAGCCAGCTTATCTGTCTTGGCTACTTCCATGAGATTGAGCTATCTTTCCTGCCTGCTGGCCATACTCACAAGGATATCAATCAGTGCTTCTCCATCTTCAGGAAGCAGCTACACATGGTTGACATCCATGTCACCCCACTAGGCTTGACAATCTGGAAATGTTCCCACTCCACAATGCCAAGCATGCACCAAACAATCAGTCAATGGTTGCAGTTGACAGCCTCTGTGATATGAAGGGACGTTGATGTAAGCAAGATGTTAGCCATAATCACAACTTACTGAATTCTGTAGTGTTGTTCAGGTCAACACATTCAGTATTGCAGAAAATGCACATAATTACAATCTGATGCATGTTAGATGAGCAGGATGTGCGGATTCAAAGGGCCATAAGTTAAATGCTTGGTGTGAAATTTGCAAATATGGGTCATACCAAACAGGGATGCATTGGCCAGGTTAATTAAGCCCTTCCTGTCCTCAATCCACTGATGGCGCAGTTCAGTGGGCAGCATGTCAGCTCCAGACACCTTGGGGTTGCTGGGATTCAGACCAGTGGTGCTGTGAAGATGCAGGCTGGCAAGGTTGGGTTGGAGCTGAAGGCTACGCCAGTGAGAGATAGCCTGAGGAATGAGTGACTCTGCATGCAAGGACACATATCCCTATCTTAGAAAATGCACAAGATTACAATCTGACACATGTTGGATCAATGGAATGTGTGGATACAAGGGAGATGGATAGATGTGGGAGTGTAGAAAATGTGCAAAATGGCAATCTGACTCACGTTGGATTGTTGAGATGTACAAATGGCAACTTCATTAAAAGGTGACAGTGCTACCTTTTCAATGAACACCAAAAAGTGGATAAATGTAAAGAAATGGGCAAGTTGGTGAATAAAGCAAGTGGAGAAATGGAGTTTGGTGTTAATTGACCAAAAAACACCACAAAAACCTCAGTTTGGTGTACAGCACAAAGTTGTACATGGGCAAGTGTGCCAAGGAATTATTATGAGGAAAAAGACAGAAAGATTCCCTGTGGGAGCCAAGGTGCTGCTGATGCACTTTGGTTGCACTGTCCCCTACCCACCAATGTGCATTGGTCACACTCCCCTCTCCCACTAATGCACATAAATTGTGCAGAGTGCACATCCAATGCACATCAGATAATGAGAGTGTACATAACAATTTATGAATAAAGCAAGAACATACCAAGTTCAGCATAGGTCAGGTCAAGGAAGTAGCTTGCCTTCTCCACAATGCTCAGAGTCGCCTTGGGATGAGCAATAGGTGGTCTTGGAGATGTAGACGTTCTTGACTGGATATGCATCCACACATTCCTTACCCTTCACCCCAACTTCCTTCTCCTCCTCAAGCACCTCCAGTTCCTCCTCCTCCTCCTGTTAACAGAGTGTGTGACAGTGTCACTTTTTGATTTTTGAAAAATGTACACATGACATTTGTGTGGCTATTTGGATTTCTGTACATTGCCACTAACTAAGAGAAATTGTGAAATCTGTACATGATGGGAAAAAGGCAAGTGAAACATGGTGTAATGGGCAATTTGCATTGTTTGAGTGTGAAGTGTATGGAAGAACTTTATTGGAGTGGAACTGGAAATGTGGTAACTTTTAACCAAGAGACTTGCTTGCTTCGTTCCACAAGTTGGATGGCAGAGAGGCCTTAGTAGGACTGCTTTTTATCAAGCTTTGGGTCACTGGTGGCACAGTTTTAATTTGTTGACTTAGTCCAATGTGCATTGGACTTTTTATTTGTTGACTTAGTGCAATGTGCATCAGACTTTTTATTTGTCAACTTAGTCTGATGTGCATCAGACTTTTTATTTGTCAACTTCCTCCAATATACATTGGAGGAATTTGAGACCACTTTTAGTGCATGTCAGAAAGAGTTTTGAGAGTTAGGGATTGGAAAACAGATTGTGCAGCCAAAAGCAGCCATGTTTTTTTATCTTCTGTGATTCCTCAGCAGGGACACCAGTGGCCATGTTAGAAAGAGCAAGAATTGATGAGCTGGTAAAATGTAACTTTGATTGAGAGCACAGTGAGTAGAAGACATGCCCAAGGAATGGAAGAGAGGAGTTGATATGGTTCTGACCTCTCAACTTGAGGAATGCAGACCTCCTCAAAGCTTGTCTTGCCTTGACAACATTTCCCAGCCCACCTGTGGCTTGCATTGATGGTCCTCTCTTCAGCTGAACGACCAGACCTCTCCTGATGTTCAACACTTCAACTTTGCTCCTGGTCTGTGGTTTGCTGCATCCTGCTTCAGATGAGGACACCCAGGACTTTTGGATTGGTAATATCATCAGTGTCCTTCAAAAGTGGCGCAATGTCTACTGGTGGAAAGGTGTAAATGGTTGCTGGGCTGACCATGGCACTGGTGCTTCCATCCCCTCATCCTTGAAACCAGACTTTCCTCCTCCTCCTCATCCTCTTCCAGCTTCTCCTTTTCCTCTGGAACCTTCTTCTCCTGGATGAGTGTGAGCAGCTTCGCCACACCTTCTGCCTTCTTCTTGAAAGAGAGCTCCCATGGGTCTTGAGGTTCACAACAAACCTCTGGCCAGATGAAACGTGAGTAGCCAAATGACTGTGAAAAATTAGTGTAAACAAATCCCATTATGATGGTGTATTGTCTCTTTGTTGCTGCCTCTTTGTGTTTTGGTGGTGCCAATCAACAATTAACTGGTTTTGGCTCTGGTTATTTTGAAGAATGGGTGAGAGCCAAAACCAGAGCATTCATAAGATTAACAGATGGGTTGTCAATACAAATTGAGGACTGTTGTGGATAATGATCTGCTTGATTGGGAACACCTTGCAACAGGAGCCACCAATCCCACATGTAAATAATTTTTGACAGAAGAAATGAAAAGGCACCATAAGGGGGGAAACCATCCCTGTGGGCAAGTGTGTTTCCTGTGTTGCAAGGTTGACAGCTTGGGAACAAAGATCCTCCTGCAGTGGACACCAATCCACCCCACACCAGCGAATGGTGCTGCCTTCTTGCAAAATTGGTGGACAACAGTTGTGCTAGCCAATGTGTCGTGGTTTTAGAGGGTAATCAAACCCCTGATTTCATGGTGGAGAGTGGCCATGTGTGTGATAAAACAGATGACAACTTCACATACAGTGAAGATGAACTGATTGGGGAGTGGAACAGGCTCAATATTGCATTTACATGCAACAGCCCTATGGCTGGTGTTGGTTCCAGTGAGGTCAATGTTGGGACTGAGTCAATGCTCAACAGTGGTCTCCTTGGTAATAAAGACAAGGACAAGGTCACCCCCCCTCTGAACAAGCAGCAGGCTCTAGCGAGTATCCATAAGATCCTCAGTGAGAGTCAGGATGAAATTAAACATATACCTTGGTGGGGTAATGGAGTGGCTGGAGAGGGAGGACACTACAACAAGTACCACTTTAGATGGTGCTGATACTAGCGCCCCCAGCTTGTCCTCTGCTAGTGGTGCAGCTGTCAGCACATTGGGGGCTTTGCCTGTGAGCAGGTCATCTCACCCTTGGGTCAGGATTCACTACAAGCAACCACCAACATTCAGCATGTTATCCATGTCCAACAAGTGAAACACTGGGTGGACGACCAAACCCTTTCTCAACTACACATGACCACAGACTCTGACAACAATAATGACCAGCTTGAGATTGATGCCATCACAGATGATTGAGTCATGGATGGTCATGTGCAGTACCACATCCAGTTTTCTGGCTGCACTTCACATTACAATGCTTGAGTCAATGCAGCTGATTTGAATGCCAACAAGTTACTTCCACACTACCTCCAGAATAAGCTCCTTCATGAACAGATACATCACAAGAAAGTACAGGGCAGCGTTTGATGCAAGCGCCCATCTAAGGTGGTGTCCCTCAGGCCAAGCCCTATCAGTGCTGAGGACAGTGCAAAACTCGCAGGGGAGGAATGTGATGCAGGTCTTCCCTGAAAACCCACTCCAAACAATCTTCTCCAGGAAATTCCTCTTAAATTCATATCAGGCTGCGACTGTTCAAGCATCACGTCCCTCCAATCCATTGTCTCTCTTTCCAATACACCTGTTATTACACAACACATAGTGAGCCTCGTCCTCCTTTACTCTTGGTAAATAACCAACATTCAACCACGTTGAACCACATTACAAGAGTGACTGATGTGCATTGGTTGAGAGGAGAGAAGAAAGGGGGAGAGTGACTGATGTGCATCAGTTGAGAGTGAGGGGAGAGGAGAGCAACTGATGTGCATTGGTCAAGAGGGAGGGGGGTGGAAGAGTGTGACCAATGTGCATTGGTTGAGTGAGAGAAGGGAGTGACTGATGTGCATTGGTCAAGAGGGAGGGATAGAGGAGAGCAACCAATGTGCATTGGATTGAGAGGGAGAGGGGCACATTGGTGACAGTGGGAGGTGTATGTGACAGTGTTGAGGGGGTGGTGGAGGGTGAAGTTGTGGTTGCAGTGGTTGCAGCCTGTGCCTGCAGCCAAATAGGATGCAGTTAGTTTGGTGGGGGGTGCCACAAGAGAGTTGGGAAGAGATTTTATGAAGAACCTTTGCTTTCTCAGTGGCTTTCTGCAGACAGGTCTCTGGTCCAGCATGTGTGGAAGCTTCATCCTCAGCAGATGCTGCCTCTGCATCAGTGACCTCCTTGGCCAGGTCGTGGCTGCTGGTCTCCACAGCCTCAATATCCATGAGAGAAAGGGCATGAAGAACACAGGGATGGTCAGTGAAGAGTCAGTAACCTCCTTGATGATGTCATGGATGCTGACCAGATCAGGATTTGAGTGCTTGTCAGGGAAGATGTAGTGACCCCAGTTGAAGAGAGGTTTCTTCAGCTCACTTGCAGTGGGCTGCTTTCCCCTCAGTGATGATCTCCTGGAAGGTTGCAAGCTGTCCCTGGAGAGTCCACCAGTACTGGGAGCATGCTGTCCAGAACTTGCCTGGAGAGGAGTTCATTAGACCTGGGTAAAAGGTGCACAGCTAGGGTGGGAGGGAGTGCACGTTTGGTCAGTATGGTGTCTCAGAGGTAGTGGGAGAAGTGGCAAAGTGAATCAAGCATCTCTGGACCAAGTGCCCAAAACTCTCCTGAGCTCATCCAGTGTCATGCATTCTGACTTGTTGGTGGCACAAGCATTGACCTTCCTGATGTAGCTGCTTAGAGGGTACTCTATTAGGCCATGTGTTAGATCATTGAAGGTCATGCCATACTTGCTGAGGGTTTCCAGGGAAGGGATCTGAGCTTTTGGCTCAATTCAGCAGAGATGGGTATACAGCAACTCATAGTCAATCTGGTCATTGGCAAGCTTGAAGTGCAGCTGCAGGCTCTTGATTTAGATGTTGTATGCCCTCTCAAACACATTGAGCTTCACCAATCCATAGGCATTGAGGAAGTTCTCAAAGCCACAGAGACAGTCAAGAATGACCCAGTTGAGGAAGACATTCCCAACTCATTACAAAGGTGGAGGGCCAAGTGGTGATGCCAAGCATGCACCAGACAACTATGCAGTGGTTGCAATCAAGAGCCTCTGAGAAATGGTGGTGTGAGTGTTGTGGGGGTGGGATGGCACAACCAATGTGCAGTGGTGAGGGCAGGGCCAATAAAATGCTATGGAACACATACCCCATCACACATTCAGAGGGCGAGAAGTGGCCAATGAATGGCAGTGCCATTCTATGTTGCAGGACAATGATCAGCTCACCATGCACAGCAAAGCAAAAGGCAATGGAGGGCATACCTGTCAGGGTGCACTTGAGCAATTTACCTCCCTGCCTTTCTCCAGTGCTGCAGGCTCAATGTCAGCAGCTGCGACCTCAGGTAGATTGAGGTCCAGGTCTTGGGTGGTGTGAAGTGCTTGTATGCAGATATCAGGGTTTGCCTGCACAGAGCAGAGACCTGGAAAGTCGTGGAACTTGGCCACTATGAGAGGTGAGGTGGGTTAGTAGGGATAACTTGTATGTGTGTTGGGGGAGATGGAAAATGGGAACTGAGGGGAGAGTGACTGATGTGCATCAGTCAAGAGGGAGGGGGGGGAGAGGAGAGCGACCAATGCACATTGGTTGAGTGTGAAGGGGAGAGAGGAGAGTGACCAATGCACATTGGTCAAGAGGGAGGGGGAGAGAGGAGAGCAACTGATACACATTGGTTGAGAGGGAGGGGGGAGAGGAGAGCAACTGATGTGCATTGGTCAAGAGGGAGGGGGGAGAGGAGAGTGACTGATGTGCATTGGTTGAGAGGGAGGGGGGGAGAGGAGAGCAACCAATGCACATCAGTCAAGTGTGAAGGGGGGAGAGGGAGGGGGGAGAGAGGAGAGTGACCAATGCACATTGGTCAGGTGTGAAGGGGGGAGAGGAGAGCGACTGATGTGCACCAGTTGAGTGTGAAGGGGAGAGAAAAGAGTGACCAATGTGCATTGGTCAAGAGGGAGGGGGAGAGAGCAGAGCAACCAATGCACATCAGTCAAGTGTGAAGGGGGGAGAGGAGAGTAACATAAGCCCAAACAAAAATGAAACATTCATTTTGGGAGGGTACTGAACTCAGCTAAAAATTGCATTTTGGTGATACCATGGTATCATCAAGAAGCTGCCCATGACACCATGATGATGGGCATGGTATAATACCAGTGATGAAGGAGTGGTATGATTGCACAGCAATGGCATGCTAGAGAGAAAGAGATTTTTTTTGGGAAGAAGTGTGGTGAGTTGTCTGGGATGGGTAAGGTTGAAGAATACAAGCACTCTGCTAATGCAGCAGGCCTGGAGCAGGATCCTCTTGGTGATGTGAGGAGTAAGCACAATGCTGTTGTAGAAAGGAAGAAGATAAAGCCCAAGCCAAAAGGACAGTTTCACCATCATAATTAGTGATGATAGCAGCAACCTCACACAGCTTTTTCTCCTCAGTCTGCAGGTTGGCACTTCCTTCACACACCCACTCCCTTTAGTTGAATCACCATATAGAACACATGACTTGGTCAGTTGAATGTCCAGCAATCTCTAAAAAAAAGGTCAGTTGCCTGAATCATCAACCTCAAAAAGCCACAAAGTAGTGTATTCCAGAAAGTATTGTCATGTGCATTTCTTTCTTGTCTAGTGATTCCTGATCACAATGGCCTGATTGCAATGGTCATTTCCACATTTTCTTTCTGTTCTTACTCTCACTCACCATCTTGGCCAGCAACTCCACAACAAAGACAATTTCACAAAGAAAAAAACAACAACACATTGTCATACCACATCACTGTTGTTTGTTGAACAAAGAAATGCAGTTGGCTAGGGATCAAACCAACAGTGGCACTTGTGGTCCTCAGAAGGGTTGTAGGTGCCTGAATTGGCTCACATCATCTGGTGCACCACCAGGTCCTGAGGCAAGGTAATCCAGCTCCTCCTCCTACAGAAAGGCAGTCACAATAACAGCATGCCCACTGAGACATTTTTAAATCCTTTGAACTGTTTAGAGAGTATCCACATAATGATGAACTTGTTTGGATATCAGCAACTGCTGTTGCTTTGATAGCACATGTACACTCTTGGCTTCCCCAGTCAGCTTCCTATCTGGCTAAATTTTTTGCCAGCTTACTCATGAACATATTGACCAGTGCTTCTGTCCTTCTACTGCACGTTGAGTGACCAATGCACATCAGTTGAGAGGGAGGGGGAGAGAGGAGAGCAACTGATGTGCATCAGTCAAGTGGGAGGGGGAGAGAGGAGAGCAACTGATGCACATCAGACAAGTGGGAGGGAGAGAGAGGAGAGCAACTGATGCGCATCAGTTGAGAGGGAGGGGGGAGAGAGGAGACCAACCAATGCGCATCAGTCATGTGTGAAGGGGAGAGAGGAGAGTGACTGGTGCACATCAGTCATGTGTGAAGGAGATGTGCATCAGTCACCTCTGCAACTTCCACCAATGTGCATCAGTCAGTGCTGCAAGTTCACCACTGTGCAGTTCTCAGTTGCCCAAGTTCAACTGATGTGCATCAGTAAATTGCACAACTTCCACCAATGCTGATTGCCTGCTTCCAATTTTTCCACAATGTGCCTCTGTCATCACCAAACACAACCTCATCCTATCACATCTAGACATTCACAAAAACACAATTTCCTGTGTTGTCCATTTGTTGACACACTCCAGGCAAACAGTCACTGCCACAACCTTTATAATACCTTGACTGCAAGTCATTCACTCACAACAGCCATGACTAGTTCACAACAAAACACCTTAGCTTCTGAGCTTCTCACCCCAATCTTTTCTTGCAGCCTTTGCCTGACTCCGCATTCTCCTGCCCCCCACGTTCTGTGCACCCTTGAGCAGAGAACTCCAGCCAAGCAATGCCGACTTGCTTGCCTGTCCTGTTTTCCCTCTGTGAGCCAACTTGCACTCAGAATGAGTGTTTACTCTTTTCTCCTACCCAGCTGCAGGAGTTGGCCACCCCATATGCCCAGATGACTGAAAAGCAACAAATGGAATGGCTCCTCCAGACCATGGGTGCCTCTGCCATGGCACCTCCTCCATGCCTTTGGTTTGCCCTGCACCTTGGGGGAAACAAAGTTTGCCACTTAGCTTTCTGAAGGGTGTGTCTTGACTCTCCTCCCATCAGCTGACTGTTTCTTGCTGCCATCACTCCATTATCCATCACACTCACCTCAACTCTTGCACCCTCTTCCCCACAAGATCATGGGGTTCAGCAGGCGTAAATGGGTGAATGCCTGTCTTCATTACAAAAACGTGGGCAGACACATCATCCATGGGGCAATTGGCTCCAAGCATCCCTCCAATGCCAAAACAAACAGTCACCTCTGGTTGTCCACCTTCTTTGACACCATCAGGGATCAGCTGCCAGATGGCACCATCCATCTTCCCATTTCATTGCCATGGAAGCAGGTTTGTGCCATGTGCTCTCAGGCCCATCCACAAACTGTACTGGTACTCACCTATGCCAGTATGTGTAGGCATGTTGCTAGTCACTTTGCCCATGTCAAACTCCCCAAGAACACCTGTCTTGGCAAGTGCTTAATCTGTTTGGAGTTTGCACACAGCAGCTGCTCGGGCCAGATCTCCTCTTGAAGCCACCCAGTTTCAGGAAGCCTGGACTGCTCACCTGGCTCTCTCAGCAGCTGAGTGCCTGACCTACAAGTTCTGTGCCCAGAAAGCCAAAGCCCAACCCAACACCTACATGAGCCTCATCATTGACTATTCCAACCCTTTGAGTCTGCCTGTCCCCAAGGCTTGGATGCACTATGGCAACCAACTAACCTACTGCTTAGGTGGCCTCATAGATCACAGTCATGGCAAACATCTGTACTCCATCCTGTTTCTGTGTCAATCCAACACGTCAGATCATTTTTTATTGTTTATTTTCTTGTAGCAGATATTCCATGTCACTTTTGTCATTTGTATGCTTTCCTGTTCCTGTGTGTGCAGACTATCCAACATGTGTTGGATTGGCATGACTGAAAATTGCTCTACTCTTTTTTGCAGGTCTAAGTAATTAGAAACAAGTCCAAATCACACTCCCCTCAATGACTGCAACTCACATTTCATCTGGCCAGAGGTTCTTGCTGGTGTCCTCCTCTTCAGATTCCTCCAAGTTAGACCTCTTCTTCCTTTCATCTTCAGATGCAGGAAGGAAGGACTCAGCTCCACAAGTTCCTCAGCAGAGGTTGGGGATCACATGTTGACAATGCTACTCACACAGCAGATCCACACAATGGACAATACAGCCTTTGACCAACCAAGTTGCTCCTCAGAATGACCAGCACTTTCAAGTTGTGTTGTTGTTTTGTCCAACAAAGGCAACATGTTGTAGCATGGAATACCATTCTGCCCAACCATCAATCTTCCCCTATGGCTAGCCATGGCACCCTTGCCCCTTTGTTGTCTGGTATTTCTTCTTGTTCGACCCGGGGTCATATTTGTCCGTCAAGGGAGCGGAGCGGCGGAGAGGGCGGCGGAGAGCATGTGGGTGGCAAAGGCGTGGTTGGGGAGAAAGGAGAGGGCAGTGTGGTAGTGCTGGATGGCCGTGTCCAGGTGGCC
This sequence comes from Acanthamoeba mauritaniensis, assembly GCA_000826465.1. Classification (NCBI taxonomy): domain Eukaryota; phylum Discosea; order Longamoebia; family Acanthamoebidae; genus Acanthamoeba; species Acanthamoeba mauritaniensis. The sequence goes on along the minus strand of CDFE01050068.1, from coordinate 1,474 downwards.
CCGCAGGTGGTGTGTGAAGGCGAGCGCAGCGTGCGTTTCGGGAGAATCGTGGAGGGAGAGGGCCTGCTCGAAGCAGGCGACTGCGTCGGAGTAGCGGCCCAGCTTGCGGTAGGCGTGGCCCAGGTTGGCCATCATGGCCTCCTCCCAGCCGGACGACACGTCTCCGCCCGTGTGCTGCCACAGCGTCACTGCACGCTCCAAATGCGTGGCTGCCTTGCTGTACTCCTTGTTATGGTAGGCCACCACGCCCAGCTCGTTCCACACCAGCGCATCCTCCCCGCTTAGCCCACGCGCCTGCCCAACGCAAGCCAGAGCCAGACCCCGCACGGTAACATCACGCGAAACAATGAGGGTCAGCCACGCGGGCACCATAGATGAGCTAACTCGTACCGCAGGGAGGGAGGTTCGGTACCTGCCGGAGGTACTGCCGGGCGAGGTTGAAGTTGTGGGCGCGGATGAGCTCGGTGCCGATGCAGAGGAGCGGGATGTACGAGGAAGGCAGGCAGCGGTGCGCCGTACGATAGGCCGCCATGGCCTGGTCCTGCTCTCCCTGCTCAGAAAAGGCACGCCCAAACGCCAGCCTGGCAGAGCGATTCATCATAGGGTGGTGATGACGCAAAAGAGAGAGAAGCCGTGTGACAGGACCATCAGCCATCACGCAAGGAGCAGGAAGACGCGTGGTGGTGGCGGCGGCGGCGGCAGTGAAGCATTGGGCATTGGGGGCGGCGGGTACCAGGCAGGGCCGGCCTCGGCAGGAAGAGCGAGCGTGGTGGCCTTGCTGAGGTAGGTGCGGGCTGACTCCAGTTTGCCGGTGACGAGATAGTAGCAGCCGACCGCGTACCAGGCCTCCGCCTTGCCCGTGTGTCGCTGCGCCACGGCGTGCGCCCAGGCAAATAGTTCCCGCTTCTTGCCTGTGCGGTCGGGTGAGTGAGCCGCGTGATTGAACTCAACGTTAGACACGACGTGGAGGCGGAGAGCGTCAACCTAACTCGACCAGCACCGACGCGTAGAGCCACAGGAGAGACCCTTCACGGTACGGGTCTTCATCGAGGATGTGCTTCGTGAGGCGGTGACACTCCTGCAGCCGACCCTTATAGAAGAAGTACTGGTGGTGCGCGAAGGGCACACGTCAGGGCGCCGCGATGAAAATTGCACGCGCACGCAATGTAATATTGTGATAATGATCATGGCACCGCGTCAACACCTCCTACCTCTGCGTCGGCTGCCACACGAGCCAAATTGTCGTCAGCCCGAGGTCGGGCCGGCCGTGGCTCCTCCTTTCCTGCCTGTTCCTCGCTCTGCAGAGGGAGGCAACAAGAAGTCGAGACGCGTGTATGTTAGCTATGGCTGCCTGGTGGTCCCCACTGGCGCCCTCCCAACTGTGGCCTAACCGCCGAACACTGTCGAACTGGCAGAGGCGTACATCGTCGACACGCAGCTTCGTAGCATAGAGGGCTCGGACGGATGAAAGTTC
>CDFE01050004.1:0-10421 GCA_000826465.1 Acanthamoeba mauritaniensis | reverse complement strand
GTTGGCGAGGTTCATCTTCGTCCGGCCCTCCACCTCGGGGGCCAGGAAGGTACGGAGAAAATTGACCAGGTAGAGCAGAGCCTTCTTGTTGAGCGGGTGCAGCTTGGTATTTACAACTTGCAACGTAGGCTGCACGGTATCCGCCACCGCCAGACACTTGGGCCTTGTTCACACACACCACACACACCACACACACACACACGCACACACACACGACAAGACACACACGGCAGCATTAGCGTGCGTGGGAGGAGCATAGCAAGACGTGAAGAGAAATGGGTACTGGAGCTCGAAGGGGATGAGTGGGTCGGGGAGTTCTCGAAGCCATGTCTTGAGGAGGTTGGCCAAATCGTGCGGGTTGAGCGTGTCCAGGGTGTATCGGTTGCATTCGAGGTCGGCCTTGAGGTCGTTGGTTCGCTTCGGATCTCCCTTCACCCTGTCGTTATCGTTATCATGCCGGAGTCAGCGAATGCGAGAGTTCGGCAGAAGAGAGGGGTGACGGACCTGAAGATGCCCAGTGCAGAGTGGCCGTTGAGTTGGAGCACTCCTTCGCAAAGGTGTACCATGATCTGAGGCACTTCCAACTCCATCCCCTTCTCCTTCTGCCAGTCCATGATCTCCTGTAGCGACATCACAAACGGTGATCCGCAAAAGGGCGCCTCCTGCGTTGCGCGTTGGTGTTTAGCAACCACGAAAGCGAAACCGGAAGAGAGGTGGCGCTGGTCACTGCACCTTCAGCATTTCGATCTCGTGGTAGGAAGGCACTCGCGCGCTTGGTGGCGCCTCGCAGATCAGGTCCAGCTTCCGCACGCAGAATCGGGCGTAGGCAGCTTGTCGCGAGTCAGAGAGCTTCGTGTGCTCCCAGAGGTGCTTGCGCAGCCACTCTTCAAAATTGCGGGTTGGAGGGAAGGTCACGCAGCAGAACGTCATGAGCTCCCACCCCTTGTAGAGTATCTCTCTGTTCACATGTCGGCGACGTGAGCTCTTGGTGGCAAGCGTGTGGCCGCAAGAAGAGGGCTGCACGAGAGAGGCGAGGATGTGCGTACGCGGATGGAGTAGCACAGGTTTGCTTACATAGCTGGCAGTAGACTTCATCTCGTATTTGCCCCTCTCGCAGTGCTTCTTGTAGCAGCTCTCTGGCCGTTGCGATCTCCTCTGTTGGTCGCAAGGGCTTCTTTAGGCCTTGGTAGGTCAGGATCAGTGTGCGTGTTAAGGAACAGTGAAGATGTATGAGCGATGAGATGAGAGGCAGATGAAAGGAAGGAAGGAATGAAGGGTTTGAGGATATGTTGAAACATCTTGATGGCGATGGAGTGCAGCTCCGGCTTCATCTTAAGGTCGAGCAGAGGACTATCCATGTCTTTCTGCACGACCGCGGTGGGGTGTGAGAAGAAAGCGTCAGGGCACTGGCCCGCAGCAGCGGTCGCCGAGTCTGCGTGTACCTTCTGGAATGTGAGGAGGTCCTTGATAGGCACCTGCCGCTTGAAGATGCCCTTCTTGCGGGTCTTAAAGTACTTGCGGGCATAGCCCTCGAGCTGGAACTTGGCGATGTCGCCACGTACATCTTTCGGCAGAGGAGAGGGAGAAGAGGTGATGGGGGTGGCCGGGGGCGGGCAGACGAAGTTGGGGGTGACGGGCAGCATGCTCGACGAGTGCCTGTCGAAGAAGCCTCGCGGGTGGCGGGCGGCAGCGGCCGCCCCGAGGCTACCAGCGCTGCGCGGCGAAGGAGGAATGGGGCCTGTGTTGACGGTGGACAGCTCCTGCGATATGTACAAAACGCCCCCGCTGAGTGGCGGGGGCAGAGGAGCCGTGTGCCAGTCTTCGCCCAGGGGCTCGTCCGCCGGGTCCTTCGCCTTCTTGGGCCGTAGAGTTGATAGGGTGTCGGCCGTCTTCGTCTTGGTGACCTCCTGTAGTTTTTTCTTTGTGCGCAGAACAAGAAGAAGAAGAAGAAGAAGAGGATATTGGGTGAGGGATTCATGACGTGTGGTGGCGGAGGAGGGCTCGCGGTACCTTGCGCGACAGGTTTCGTATGCTGGCCACTTTCCCCAGAAGCCCCAGCGGCGGAGGGGTTCGCTCGTTGTCCCCCGAGCCCGCGTGCGGGGCGCCCCGCGGGGACCTTGGAACGATTACCGAAGAGTCACCCGGTCGTCCACCAAGGGTACTGCCCTTCCTCTCCTTCATCATCTTCCTCTCTCTCTCTCTCAAGAGATAAACGTCTTCGTCCTCTCGCTATCTCCCTCTCCGCCCGAACTAAAGTGAAGGTGGCCGTTCCTTTTCTCGATGGCTGCCTGTAGTGCAGTCTTTAGTCACGAAGCGTTCGATTTCCGTTCTCCGCTTCGCGAACCGAAGTGACGGAAAGCCAAAAAAGGAGTCGAGACCATTTTTATGTATGTACCCTTTTGGCTTTCACCTTCCTCCTCGCCTTGCCCGCTTGTTGAAGTTGCTGCTGCTGCTGCTGCTGCTCGCACGGTTGTAGTTGCGGTAGTTGGTGGCGACGGCGCTCCCGGCGGCTAGGCCTCGCGCTCGCGGTGATGTTGAAGTGGTCGAGTTGTGGGTGGACTGACGAGGCTGATGGGCCGCCGCCGTGGGTCCCTGCTTCCGCTTTCGTCCCGTCCAGTAGTTGTGCTTGCCGCGTTGTTGCTGCTGCGTCGTCGTCGTCGTCCTCGTCGGGTTCCTGTCTGCCGAGCCGCTGTAGCACTGCCAGGCGGAATGTCCGGACCTGCCGCAGTTGTGACAAGCGCCGGACGTCGTGCTCGCAGGTACAACCGGTGCCGACACAACCGCCGCGGGCGCGGGCGACGTCGTGACTCGGGGCCTCTTGTTCGAGCTGGGTGGGTAATGCGGCCACTGCGCGGGACGACTTGCGGTCCGCACCTGTGCTTCTCTGACGTCGTCGAGGGGAGCCTTCCGTTTGTTGGTGGCACGGCCTACTGCTGCTTGCGCTGGCTCATCCGAGGGCGTGCCGTTCACAAACTGGTGGAAGAGCTCCTGTGCACCACGCCAAGTTCGTGAGCAAGGGTGCTACTTGGAACCTAACATGGGTAGGGTACGCACCAGAACCCGAGGTGGGATCCAGGGGTTCTGCGCAATGCGATCCTGGTTCGACGAAGCGATGAACTGCCGAAGCGGCCCGGCGGCGAGGGCGAGCTGAGCCGTGAATGGGGTCATCATCGGGCATCGAGCTAGGAATAGTTCGTGCTGTGTGGAAAACGGACGAAGCGATTGTGTTGACACGACCGACACATGCAGGGAGACAGGAACTGCAGAGCCAGGGGCCACGTACTTGCGTTTCTTCGGGTAGTAGCCAACCCTCGCGATTGCTCCAACGACTCAGTGACTGAGAAGAAGAGGGAAGTGAGATGGTGGCGTGACACGGCCAGCAAACGCGCTGCTAACCTTTTCCCACGCCTCGCTCGTGCAAGCGGCCTCTTCGATCGCTATGCGAATAATCGACATCGTGTCCTCATCGGTGAAGGCATATCGGATGACTATCTGCGGCAGCGAGTTGGCCAGCCGAGCGGTGACTCGCTGAAGGGACTCAGTAGGAAGATCACTACAGGGCGTTAGAATCATCGCCGAATGCAAATACAGAGGAGGTGAGACCTACCTTGCTCCGTCTGAGCGGAGGGTGAAGACCAGCCAGCATTTCTCGAACGAGACGAGGGCTAGTATGTTGTTGACCAATGTTCTCGCTTCTTCGTCGGACGAGAGCACCGCCGCAGGACGGATAGTCATACATACTCTATCGTCGAAAATGATGTCGACGGGATCGCGTAACGTGCGTTCGATCAGGGCGACGTGCTGCTTCTCTAAACCTCGAACGAGGGAGTGATGCTGCAATAAGCCCTCGCTCGCTATCAGAGTCACCGGTTGAAGCTCAACCGATGCGGTGGTTTGCACAACCTCGCAGGCAACTGATGACAAATCTGGAAGCAGAGTTAGTACTCGACATGGGTTGCGGGTAAGAGTGTACATCATACCTTGCAACAGTTTTCCTGGCCACTTCCGAGCATCTATGTCGCGAAGCGTGATGGGATGGGCGGAATGGGTCTCCCCCTGCCGTCCATGAAAGTGACCTCTGCACGATAAAAAATGTGAGGATTCTCATTAGCGCAGACTTCACTCAAGTAGCTTACCTCACGGCATGGCACCAAGCACTTACAAACTCGTCGCTGGAGGCGTGTTCTTGCCACACGGGAACGATGCACACTTCGGTTATGCGTTCTTGGGACAGAAGCGCCTGTAGTTCAAGCGACTCGATGAAAGGGCGGTTGGAGTCGTAGACGACGAGCATGGTGAATGCCTCCCACGGGAAGTCGTTACGGACGGCCTCCTTGGTCGCGATCCAGCAGTCCACGCCAGAATGCGTAAGGCAGTCGCTAAAGGCGCCGTGATCAGCAAATGTAACATTAACCATACAAAGTTTCAGGCGTACACAATGTCTCTGTCTCCGATAGCGGACGGGCGGCTAGTCTGCCCAGCTCGTATCGCTTGAAGCATGGCAGGAATGATCTCAGGCTGATCAACCACCACAACGGCCTGTAGCAGATTTGAGGAAAGGCTGCCGCAGGGCGCTGCAACACGAAAGCAGGTACAGTACCTTGAATGGCCTTCCCGACGAGCGTCGAGGACGCGCCGCCTCCTGCAGCAGACCACAAAGCTTGCCAAAGCCTGGGTGCTCGAGCAGGAGACCCGCCTCGACTTCTCCTGCCAGCATTTCCAGCTCTCCGGCGAAGGCGCCAACTTCCGCTGCGCAATGGCGATTTACTCAGTAAGCGGCAGGGTGCGCCAGGCTAAAGGAGAGCTTCGGTGGCTGTACCTAAACCAAGCGGGCCTCCCATCAATGTCGTGTGTAGCTGATCGCGAGCGAAAAGGACTCCGCCAGTCTTGATGGCCTCGATAGCGGACGTGATAGCGAGCAGTGTGCAAAACAGTGAATCGAGCCCTGCGCCCGCATAGACCACTTTCATGAGGGACTCTGGTGATCGAAAAGAAGCCTCTAAGCGTACCGGGCGTATGTGCCGCTCCGTTTCTACCTTTCTCGAAGTACCTAGGAACGAGATCAATACAGTCTACAGACGCTAAGCACGAAGGGGAATGGGGTACCTGAGCGATTCCAGAGTAACCGGCGATGGAAGACGGACATGGGGATGCTGGGCCTGAGCTGTCTGGAGCAGGTAGTGCTGGCTCTCTTTGGCGGTTTGCAGGACGCTAGCGGTCGATCCTGTGGTGCAGGTCAGTTTAGCGCTCACGCGTAAGGTTCGTGTTAGGGTTATTACCTGAAAGAGCGACCTGCCAAGTGTGCTTTGCCTGCACATGGCGCGCTATGTCCTGGTCGTCGAGTGCCCGGCACACGATCTGCTCAAGTGGTAGCGTCGTCACGAGAGCGGAAACTTGCTTCGTAGCAGTGCTCGGAGAAGAAGACAGAGCGAGCCGCTTCCATCCAGGAATGTTGCCGAGTGTGTGCTTGATGACCGGGCGATAAGCGTCGAGCCAAGCGTCCTCGCCGGTGCAGTCGAAGAAAACGCACGCCAGGTTCTCGAACAGTGCTCTGCCAATCGCGTGAAACACTAGTGAGCTAATGCCGTAAGTTAAGGGCTAGGGTGTCGTACAAGCGATCTGCCGTGTCCGTGGCAAAGGAGCGCGCATCTGCGAAGACGAAGGCGCTCTCACCTACTTTTACAGTGTCTAGCTCTTCGACGCCCAATACGCCGTAGTTCGCATGCCCCTGGATCAGCGACTTGTGATATTGCAGCGCGGCTTTTAGGTTGGCTGTTGAGCAGCTTAACCACAAGAGCTTGGTGCCGGGAAACGAGAGGTAGTTGAAGGCGAGCAGAGCTGCCACGGGATGAAAAGGAACGCTCGGAGGAAGGACTAGCAGGCTGTTGCGCCTTCTGATCTGGTCGGCCAACACCACCTGATACCGAACCACGGTCAGATAAACTCCAGCAAAGGGCGCACTTACAACCGCACCTGATAGTCGAGGAAAGGAGCGCCGCGAGGTATCTCCAGCCTATAGTCACTGGCCCACATATCGGAAACGTAGCGGTGCACCTCTGGAAGAGCTGCAAGTTTCTTGTGAGTGGCCAAGGGAAGATATGAGCGACGGGCACGGGCACGTTTACCTTTCCCTCGGATCCTCATGTAGTCATCGATGGAATCCTATCACACAATTAGTTGGCACCAGCACTAACAACTGGAAGAAACACGAAGAGGCCTACCGTAATGGAAGTGAAGCTCTGGGACGGATCTCGCCCCGCTGGATTCTCAGAGCGGAGGCGACACGTTTCAGTGGGTAGTCGTTCCTCCAAAAAGGCGTCCTGAAATAAACGCAGATCAGTACAGAGGTTGTAAATATGGGCTGGCGGGCATCTTACTTCCTTGACGCATTGGTTGAGGCACGGCTGATCTGCTGGCTGCTCCGCTAGCTCATCTACAATGGCCGCGAACGCGCTCGGTGGAGGTAATGATTCCAACATCGACAAGTATCTGTAGAGAAGACCTGTGGAGGAGAGATAGATTACAATGCGCGAAGTGTGATACTTGACACATCACACATGGACGGAGAACGATCCCGAGAAAGCGCGAACCTGTGCTATCCGCTCGATCATCGAAAGTGCAGTCTTTCTTTGCTTGCCGAATGAAGACCAGCTCCTGCCCCAACAATTAGCGGAATTCTCTACAGGACGCATCAGTGGTGGCGGTTACCTCTCCGAAGTTGGAGAAGACCTCGTCATCCAAGAAGATGAGGTTCGATATGAGCTCCGGCTCTTCCTCTTGCCTCACTGACGTACGTCGCCAATGTGAGAATACACGAAAAGGTGTTGCAAAGACGAGACACAATGGCGCACCTGATGCTTCCTCAAGCGAAAACTCTTCCCACTGTCGAGGGTTGAGCGTGTGATTGTGGAGAGTATGCACCGCTGGCGGCTGCATAAGCGAGCTCGATAATCCGCGAGGAATTTCATTCCGCAAGGGCGGAAGCCGAAGCTCGAGTGTTTCAACGGGCTTCGAGCTGCTAACGACCCGTAGGAAGGCATCAAGATAGCTTCCGTGTGTGGCCTGCAGCGCACGAGTCAGTCATACGTACACTCAGAGAATCAAACGAACCAGTACGAGTGTGCACCTTCGCATCGTTCATCCGTGGGACTGGCAAGCTGCTGACCGCATCGTTGAGAAAGCGTATTTGCCCGCTCCAGAACTTTTCGGCTAGGCCGATCATCTCTTGCTCGCTCGAAAGGCCCAGAGGCAACTCCGGAGCGAGCATTTCGGGTGCCGTGTGCAGTCGCATGCAGGGCTGAGCACCGGTGTGTAGTGCGTGCCTCGGTGCTAGTAGAATGGCAGGAGCTTCCAGATATAGCAGCGGCACTGGTAACAAAGTCAAGGTCAACTCGAGATTCTACATCGCAGCCTGGGATGCGCCATGTACCTTCATCTTTTGTTTCAGTAACGTCGTCCTCCGCAGTCTCGAATGACACTGGCGGGTTCTTCGCAGGAAGGTCATCGTGCGGTCGAGGCGGCTCGTTCTTCCAGACGCATAACCCTGTTCGCGAGACAGCTAGTCATTAACTCATGTAGCAGGAGCAGAAAGGCACAAGGTACCCAGTAGGTCTGGAAGCGCCATATCGACGGCCGTGTCCACACATTCGCTGCCGCACGCGAACGACACGCTCTCCAGAAAAGAGCTTTGCCCGGCAAGGCCGGAGGCCAGGTGGTGGCTCGGTTCTAGAAGCTCCGGTCCGCGTGAGGCGCGACACGAGAAGCTCTCCCGAAGAGGTCCAGAATCCACGGTTGCCACGCCTGCTGAGGTCTCGACCTGCGGCTCCAAATAGTGCAGAACTCTTTGGGGAAGGTCAGAGTGGCCAAGGAGCAGGGAGCGAGAATGCCGAGTTCGTACTCATCCGGATAAATGCTCTTGAACGCCAGAAGCTCTTTCTCTGGCTGTCCGGAAGTGAAGCTATGTAGTAGGGATCTAGCGAGTCTCGGGTCGAAGTAACAGATCGGTGAAACGGTCGAGAATGGAAGCTCGACGCACTCGATATCGATGTGTCGCGTGCGACCGACAGGACGTGAATCCAACAGCCGCTTTTCATCGCCAAGCTTGTGCTGATTGCGATAGACCGGAACGGGAGAGAAGAAGCTCGAGAGGTCCTGAGGAAACGCCGAAGTAGAGGCCTCAAGACAGCTTTCCACCTCCCACTCGAGCTGCGCCCCGAGCTTCCCAGGAAGCTGATCTCCGTCTAGAGGGAACTTGGCGTAGCGCAAGTAGTCCCTACACACAAAGGACGGTTGGACAACAGCACAGCGTAGCATTACCAAGGTTCTCGTAGAGCATACCATGAGGTGTCCTGGTCTGCCTCTACACGGGGTACCGGTAGAGCGGCTATCAGAGCCACGCTGCACGCATGCTCGTTCGACTTGAGGGCAAAGAAGTCTGCACAACGCGAAGGTGAGGCAAGAGGCTGGCTGCGCTAGGGGCGAGGCGCGTACCTCTGCTCAGAAACTTGAGTCTCATCGTGTCGAGTAGAGGAAGACCGAAGCAGGAGACGTGGCCTGTCTGGCAAAAGTGCCGCAAAAGAATTAAACAGGTTTTGCCTGCCTGAGGCCTTTCTTTTACGACCCTTTTGCCAGACAGCGAGCACACAAGTAGGAGACACGGACGCAAGGCGATGCAGAACGATAGACCTTCACCTGTGAAGCCATTCATGTTGCGCCCGAGCGAAATCGATCCAGCAGTGGACGGGGTACGTACACTCGTTTTGCCGAAGTAGAACTTCGCGTCTCGGTACGTGTAGAGAGAGACTTACCGTGTACACAACCACAGACCGTCCAGCCAGACCAAGCGCGTAGCCGCAGCCCACCCCGAGGCTTTCCTTTCCGCTTCTTTCCTTCGTTCGGCAGCAACACGTCGTCAACCAGTTGGTCGGCTGCCGCGGGCATTCGTAGAGACGTAGCTGCTGCTGAGCCGGCAACCTCTGCGGCCATCCCAACGCCTGCGGTCGGTACGAGCACCAATGGAGATAGGCCTGTTCTTTCACGGTTCTTCGCCGCGCCGTCCTTCATCCCGCCAAGGCCGCTGCCTTCAAGACCTTCGTTCTGCCTGCCACCTCGCCCTGCGGCAGTATCTCTCGGAGGTTCGGGCCTCGTCTTCTCGCCGCCAACGCGCCCGATTGTAGACGCTCGTCCCACCCCGAGTCTGTGCCTCGAGAACGAACTCAGAGCAGAAGCGACAGCTCACATTCGTACGATCAGCACGGTCCCAGATCCAAGCAGCAAGGTACCTCGCGCCATGCCCTTCTCTGTTTTTCGCCGCTAAGAAGTGAGCTCAAACAGTTATCGAAGCTAGCGGAAGGCTCTCTCGAACCTCCCAGTGAGGAAGCTCCTAGTGAGCCGCAAGGGCGTACCTCACCGCGCGAAGATCTGTCGAACAATGCCGAAGAGAAGTCGGCGCACGACATTGGCTGCGATCCAGCGCTCGACACGGTACGCGAACGGGACGAAGGGCTTAGCACTTCCGACGAGGACAGCGATGAGGACCGGAGCACGCCAAGCGACCCTGAAGAGCAGACGAGAAGCGAGGAAGCCCCGGACGAATGGCCGAACCCTGCCGAGGCTCAGATGCTAACTGCACCGACGGAGCCGAGCGAACCTGCTCCCGAGCCCCTTTCCGTCGAGGCGTCTTGCGTCGTCGAAGTGGTACCACCGAAGGAACTCGGCCGTGTCCAACCACGAGTGCCTTCCGCGCCAGCCAGCCCTTCGAAGGCCGGAGCACTGGTAGCTCGTGTCGACGGCGAGTTTGCCGAAGCGAGAGCGAAGGAACTCGGCCATGTCGAACCTACAATGCCGTCCGCGCCAGCCAGCCCTTCGAACCCCGGAGGACAGGTCACTTGTGTCGAGGTCGAGTTGCTTGCAGAACCGCAAGAACTGATCCCGACGCCGTCGGACGCTTGCGTTCAATGGTCGGCAGCACTTTCCGAACCCGCCGGACCGAGCAAATCGACAGCAGCGGAGCACTTCGTGCCGACCGAAGACCGAACGTGTCAAGTCGCGTTGCCGGAGCCAATAGAGCCTCTTCCGTCTGTCGAGGAACGAGCCCTGGACGAACCTGCCGGGCAGCCTTCCGAACGCGTGAAACCAGAGGCGATGCAATCGAGTGAAGGGTCGGCGCATCGTGAACCGACAGCCACCCGCTTATCGACCGAGGGCAAGGCGCCTTGTGGACTCCAGGCAAGCGAACCGGTGTCGGTGGCATCTGTACTCCCCGAAGCTTGCGGCAGCACACTCGCCGGGCCTCCGACGGCGTGCCTCGTACCCGAAACGAAGTCCTTGGAACCACTCATCTGCGAAGTGCTAGCACCGGTCCAACCGATGGCGACTGAGGTCGTGGAGGAAGCGCTGCCTCCGGAGTCGCAGCCTTCCGT
>CDFE01050003.1:0-10378 GCA_000826465.1 Acanthamoeba mauritaniensis | reverse complement strand
GTTGGCGAGGTTCATCTTCGTCCGGCCCTCCACCTCGGGGGCCAGGAAGGTACGGAGAAAATTGACCAGGTAGAGCAGAGCCTTCTTGTTGAGCGGGTGCAGCTTGGTATTTACAACTTGCAACGTAGGCTGCACGGTATCCGCCACCGCCAGACACTTGGGCCTTGTTCACACACACCACACACACCACACACACACACACGCACACACACACGACAAGACACACACGGCAGCATTAGCGTGCGTGGGAGGAGCATAGCAAGACGTGAAGAGAAATGGGTACTGGAGCTCGAAGGGGATGAGTGGGTCGGGGAGTTCTCGAAGCCATGTCTTGAGGAGGTTGGCCAAATCGTGCGGGTTGAGCGTGTCCAGGGTGTATCGGTTGCATTCGAGGTCGGCCTTGAGGTCGTTGGTTCGCTTCGGATCTCCCTTCACCCTGTCGTTATCGTTATCATGCCGGAGTCAGCGAATGCGAGAGTTCGGCAGAAGAGAGGGGTGACGGACCTGAAGATGCCCAGTGCAGAGTGGCCGTTGAGTTGGAGCACTCCTTCGCAAAGGTGTACCATGATCTGAGGCACTTCCAACTCCATCCCCTTCTCCTTCTGCCAGTCCATGATCTCCTGTAGCGACATCACAAACGGTGATCCGCAAAAGGGCGCCTCCTGCGTTGCGCGTTGGTGTTTAGCAACCACGAAAGCGAAACCGGAAGAGAGGTGGCGCTGGTCACTGCACCTTCAGCATTTCGATCTCGTGGTAGGAAGGCACTCGCGCGCTTGGTGGCGCCTCGCAGATCAGGTCCAGCTTCCGCACGCAGAATCGGGCGTAGGCAGCTTGTCGCGAGTCAGAGAGCTTCGTGTGCTCCCAGAGGTGCTTGCGCAGCCACTCTTCAAAATTGCGGGTTGGAGGGAAGGTCACGCAGCAGAACGTCATGAGCTCCCACCCCTTGTAGAGTATCTCTCTGTTCACATGTCGGCGACGTGAGCTCTTGGTGGCAAGCGTGTGGCCGCAAGAAGAGGGCTGCACGAGAGAGGCGAGGATGTGCGTACGCGGATGGAGTAGCACAGGTTTGCTTACATAGCTGGCAGTAGACTTCATCTCGTATTTGCCCCTCTCGCAGTGCTTCTTGTAGCAGCTCTCTGGCCGTTGCGATCTCCTCTGTTGGTCGCAAGGGCTTCTTTAGGCCTTGGTAGGTCAGGATCAGTGTGCGTGTTAAGGAACAGTGAAGATGTATGAGCGATGAGATGAGAGGCAGATGAAAGGAAGGAAGGAATGAAGGGTTTGAGGATATGTTGAAACATCTTGATGGCGATGGAGTGCAGCTCCGGCTTCATCTTAAGGTCGAGCAGAGGACTATCCATGTCTTTCTGCACGACCGCGGTGGGGTGTGAGAAGAAAGCGTCAGGGCACTGGCCCGCAGCAGCGGTCGCCGAGTCTGCGTGTACCTTCTGGAATGTGAGGAGGTCCTTGATAGGCACCTGCCGCTTGAAGATGCCCTTCTTGCGGGTCTTAAAGTACTTGCGGGCATAGCCCTCGAGCTGGAACTTGGCGATGTCGCCACGTACATCTTTCGGCAGAGGAGAGGGAGAAGAGGTGATGGGGGTGGCCGGGGGCGGGCAGACGAAGTTGGGGGTGACGGGCAGCATGCTCGACGAGTGCCTGTCGAAGAAGCCTCGCGGGTGGCGGGCGGCAGCGGCCGCCCCGAGGCTACCAGCGCTGCGCGGCGAAGGAGGAATGGGGCCTGTGTTGACGGTGGACAGCTCCTGCGATATGTACAAAACGCCCCCGCTGAGTGGCGGGGGCAGAGGAGCCGTGTGCCAGTCTTCGCCCAGGGGCTCGTCCGCCGGGTCCTTCGCCTTCTTGGGCCGTAGAGTTGATAGGGTGTCGGCCGTCTTCGTCTTGGTGACCTCCTGTAGTTTTTTCTTTGTGCGCAGAACAAGAAGAAGAAGAAGAAGAAGAGGATATTGGGTGAGGGATTCATGACGTGTGGTGGCGGAGGAGGGCTCGCGGTACCTTGCGCGACAGGTTTCGTATGCTGGCCACTTTCCCCAGAAGCCCCAGCGGCGGAGGGGTTCGCTCGTTGTCCCCCGAGCCCGCGTGCGGGGCGCTGCGCGGGGACCTTGGAACGATTACCGAAGAGTCTCCTGGTCGTCCACCAAGGGTACTGCCCTTCCTCTCCTTCATCATCTTCCTCTCGACAAACGTATTCGTCCTCTCGCTATCTCCCTCTCCCTCTCCGCCCGAACTAAGGTGAAGGTGGCCGTTCCTTTTCTCGATGCCTGTCGTGCGGTCTTTAGTCAGGAAGCGTTCGATTTCCGTTCTCCGCTTCAGCTACCGAAGTGACGGAAAACCAAAAAAGGAGTCGAGTCCATTTCTATGTACCCTTTTCTTTCACCTTCCTCCTCGCCTTGCCCGCTTGTTGAAGTTGCTGCTGCTCGCGCGGTTGTTGTAGTTGGTGGCGACGGCGCTCCCGGCGGCTAGGCCTCGAGCTCGCTGCGAAGTGGTCGAGTTGTGGGTGGACTGACGAGGCTGCTGGGCCGCCGTGGGTCCCTGCTTCCGCTTTCGTCCCGTCCAGTAGTTGCGATTGCCGCGTTGTTGCTGCTGCGTCGTCGCCCTCGGCGGGTTCCTGTCCGCCGAGCCGCTGTAGCACTGCCAGGCGGAATGTCCGGACCTGCCGCAGTTGTGACAGGCGGACGTCGTGCTCGCAGGTACCCCCGGTGCCGACACACCCGCCGCGGGCGCGGGCGCGGGCGACGTCGTGACTCGGGGCCTCTTGTTCGAGCTAGGTGGGTAATGCGGCCACTGCGCGGGACGACTTGCGGTCCGCAGCTGTGCATCTCCGACGTCGTCGAGGGGAGCCTTCCGTTTGTTGGTGCCACGACCTACTGCTGCTTGCGCTGGCTCGTCCGAGGGCGTGCAGTTCACAAACTGGTGGAAGAGCTCCTGTGCACCACGCCAAGTTCGTGAGCAAGGGAACCACTTGAAGCCTAACATGACACGGTAGGGGTACGCACCAGAACCCGAGGTGGGATCCAGGGGTTCTGCGCAATGCGATCCTCGTTCGACGAAGTGATGAACTGCCGAAGCGGCCCGGCGGCGAGGGCGAGCTGAGCCGTGAATGGGGTCATCATCGGGCATCGAGCTAGGAATAGTTCGTGCTGTGTGGAAAACGGACGAAGCGATTGTGTTGACACGACCGACACATGCAGGGAGACAGGAACTGCAGAGCCAGGGGCCACGTACTTGCGTTTCTTCGGGTAGTAGCCAACCCTCGCGATTGCTCCAACGACTCAGTGACTGAGAAGAAGAGGGAAGTGAGATGGTGGCGTGACACGGCCAGCAAACGCGCTGCTAACCTTTTCCCACGCCTCGCTCGTGCAAGCGGCCTCTTCGATCGCTATGCGAATAATCGACATCGTGTCCTCATCGGTGAAGGCATATCGGATGACTATCTGCGGCAGCGAGTTGGCCAGCCGAGCGGTGACTCGCTGAAGGGACTCAGTAGGAAGATCACTACAGGGCGTTAGAATCATCGCCGAATGCAAATACAGAGGAGGTGAGACCTACCTTGCTCCGTCTGAGCGGAGGGTGAAGACCAGCCAGCATTTCTCGAACGAGACGAGGGCTAGTATGTTGTTGACCAATGTTCTCGCTTCTTCGTCGGACGAGAGCACCGCCGCAGGACGGATAGTCATACATACTCTATCGTCGAAAATGATGTCGACGGGATCGCGTAACGTGCGTTCGATCAGGGCGACGTGCTGCTTCTCTAAACCTCGAACGAGGGAGTGATGCTGCAATAAGCCCTCGCTCGCTATCAGAGTCACCGGTTGAAGCTCAACCGATGCGGTGGTTTGCACAACCTCGCAGGCAACTGATGACAAATCTGGAAGCAGAGTTAGTACTCGACATGGGTTGCGGGTAAGAGTGTACATCATACCTTGCAACAGTTTTCCTGGCCACTTCCGAGCATCTATGTCGCGAAGCGTGATGGGATGGGCGGAATGGGTCTCCCCCTGCCGTCCATGAAAGTGACCTCTGCACGATAAAAAATGTGAGGATTCTCATTAGCGCAGACTTCACTCAAGTAGCTTACCTCACGGCATGGCACCAAGCACTTACAAACTCGTCGCTGGAGGCGTGTTCTTGCCACACGGGAACGATGCACACTTCGGTTATGCGTTCTTGGGACAGAAGCGCCTGTAGTTCAAGCGACTCGATGAAAGGGCGGTTGGAGTCGTAGACGACGAGCATGGTGAATGCCTCCCACGGGAAGTCGTTACGGACGGCCTCCTTGGTCGCGATCCAGCAGTCCACGCCAGAATGCGTAAGGCAGTCGCTAAAGGCGCCGTGATCAGCAAATGTAACATTA
Source organism: Acanthamoeba mauritaniensis (assembly GCA_000826465.1). Taxonomy (NCBI): domain Eukaryota; phylum Discosea; order Longamoebia; family Acanthamoebidae; genus Acanthamoeba; species Acanthamoeba mauritaniensis. The sequence continues at coordinate 6,009 of CDFE01050003.1, read as the reverse complement.
ACCATACAAAGTTTCAGGCGTACACAATGTCTCTGTCTCCGATAGCGGACGGGCGGCTAGTCTGCCCAGCTCGTATCGCTTGAAGCATGGCAGGAATGATCTCAGGCTGATCAACCACCACAACGGCCTGTAGCAGATTTGAGGAAAGGCTGCCGCAGGGCGCTGCAACACGAAAGCAGGTACAGTACCTTGAATGGCCTTCCCGACGAGCGTCGAGGACGCGCCGCCTCCTGCAGCAGACCACAAAGCTTGCCAAAGCCTGGGTGCTCGAGCAGGAGACCCGCCTCGACTTCTCCTGCCAGCATTTCCAGCTCTCCGGCGAAGGCGCCAACTTCCGCTGCGCAATGGCGATTTACTCAGTAAGCGGCAGGGTGCGCCAGGCTAAAGGAGAGCTTCGGTGGCTGTACCTAAACCAAGCGGGCCTCCCATCAATGTCGTGTGTAGCTGATCGCGAGCGAAAAGGACTCCGCCAGTCTTGATGGCCTCGATAGCGGACGTGATAGCGAGCAGTGTGCAAAACAGTGAATCGAGCCCTGCGCCCGCATAGACCACTTTCATGAGGGACTCTGGTGATCGAAAAGAAGCCTCTAAGCGTACCGGGCGTATGTGCCGCTCCGTTTCTACCTTTCTCGAAGTACCTAGGAACGAGATCAATACAGTCTACAGACGCTAAGCACGAAGGGGAATGGGGTACCTGAGCGATTCCAGAGTAACCGGCGATGGAAGACGGACATGGGGATGCTGGGCCTGAGCTGTCTGGAGCAGGTAGTGCTGGCTCTCTTTGGCGGTTTGCAGGACGCTAGCGGTCGATCCTGTGGTGCAGGTCAGTTTAGCGCTCACGCGTAAGGTTCGTGTTAGGGTTATTACCTGAAAGAGCGACCTGCCAAGTGTGCTTTGCCTGCACATGGCGCGCTATGTCCTGGTCGTCGAGTGCCCGGCACACGATCTGCTCAAGTGGTAGCGTCGTCACGAGAGCGGAAACTTGCTTCGTAGCAGTGCTCGGAGAAGAAGACAGAGCGAGCCGCTTCCATCCAGGAATGTTGCCGAGTGTGTGCTTGATGACCGGGCGATAAGCGTCGAGCCAAGCGTCCTCGCCGGTGCAGTCGAAGAAAACGCACGCCAGGTTCTCGAACAGTGCTCTGCCAATCGCGTGAAACACTAGTGAGCTAATGCCGTAAGTTAAGGGCTAGGGTGTCGTACAAGCGATCTGCCGTGTCCGTGGCAAAGGAGCGCGCATCTGCGAAGACGAAGGCGCTCTCACCTACTTTTACAGTGTCTAGCTCTTCGACGCCCAATACGCCGTAGTTCGCATGCCCCTGGATCAGCGACTTGTGATATTGCAGCGCGGCTTTTAGGTTGGCTGTTGAGCAGCTTAACCACAAGAGCTTGGTGCCGGGAAACGAGAGGTAGTTGAAGGCGAGCAGAGCTGCCACGGGATGAAAAGGAACGCTCGGAGGAAGGACTAGCAGGCTGTTGCGCCTTCTGATCTGGTCGGCCAACACCACCTGATACCGAACCACGGTCAGATAAACTCCAGCAAAGGGCGCACTTACAACCGCACCTGATAGTCGAGGAAAGGAGCGCCGCGAGGTATCTCCAGCCTATAGTCACTGGCCCACATATCGGAAACGTAGCGGTGCACCTCTGGAAGAGCTGCAAGTTTCTTGTGAGTGGCCAAGGGAAGATATGAGCGACGGGCACGGGCACGTTTACCTTTCCCTCGGATCCTCATGTAGTCATCGATGGAATCCTATCACACAATTAGTTGGCACCAGCACTAACAACTGGAAGAAACACGAAGAGGCCTACCGTAATGGAAGTGAAGCTCTGGGACGGATCTCGCCCCGCTGGATTCTCAGAGCGGAGGCGACACGTTTCAGTGGGTAGTCGTTCCTCCAAAAAGGCGTCCTGAAATAAACGCAGATCAGTACAGAGGTTGTAAATATGGGCTGGCGGGCATCTTACTTCCTTGACGCATTGGTTGAGGCACGGCTGATCTGCTGGCTGCTCCGCTAGCTCATCTACAATGGCCGCGAACGCGCTCGGTGGAGGTAATGATTCCAACATCGACAAGTATCTGTAGAGAAGACCTGTGGAGGAGAGATAGATTACAATGCGCGAAGTGTGATACTTGACACATCACACATGGACGGAGAACGATCCCGAGAAAGCGCGAACCTGTGCTATCCGCTCGATCATCGAAAGTGCAGTCTTTCTTTGCTTGCCGAATGAAGACCAGCTCCTGCCCCAACAATTAGCGGAATTCTCTACAGGACGCATCAGTGGTGGCGGTTACCTCTCCGAAGTTGGAGAAGACCTCGTCATCCAAGAAGATGAGGTTCGATATGAGCTCCGGCTCTTCCTCTTGCCTCACTGACGTACGTCGCCAATGTGAGAATACACGAAAAGGTGTTGCAAAGACGAGACACAATGGCGCACCTGATGCTTCCTCAAGCGAAAACTCTTCCCACTGTCGAGGGTTGAGCGTGTGATTGTGGAGAGTATGCACCGCTGGCGGCTGCATAAGCGAGCTCGATAATCCGCGAGGAATTTCATTCCGCAAGGGCGGAAGCCGAAGCTCGAGTGTTTCAACGGGCTTCGAGCTGCTAACGACCCGTAGGAAGGCATCAAGATAGCTTCCGTGTGTGGCCTGCAGCGCACGAGTCAGTCATACGTACACTCAGAGAATCAAACGAACCAGTACGAGTGTGCACCTTCGCATCGTTCATCCGTGGGACTGGCAAGCTGCTGACCGCATCGTTGAGAAAGCGTATTTGCCCGCTCCAGAACTTTTCGGCTAGGCCGATCATCTCTTGCTCGCTCGAAAGGCCCAGAGGCAACTCCGGAGCGAGCATTTCGGGTGCCGTGTGCAGTCGCATGCAGGGCTGAGCACCGGTGTGTAGTGCGTGCCTCGGTGCTAGTAGAATGGCAGGAGCTTCCAGATATAGCAGCGGCACTGGTAACAAAGTCAAGGTCAACTCGAGATTCTACATCGCAGCCTGGGATGCGCCATGTACCTTCATCTTTTGTTTCAGTAACGTCGTCCTCCGCAGTCTCGAATGACACTGGCGGGTTCTTCGCAGGAAGGTCATCGTGCGGTCGAGGCGGCTCGTTCTTCCAGACGCATAACCCTGTTCGCGAGACAGCTAGTCATTAACTCATGTAGCAGGAGCAGAAAGGCACAAGGTACCCAGTAGGTCTGGAAGCGCCATATCGACGGCCGTGTCCACACATTCGCTGCCGCACGCGAACGACACGCTCTCCAGAAAAGAGCTTTGCCCGGCAAGGCCGGAGGCCAGGTGGTGGCTCGGTTCTAGAAGCTCCGGTCCGCGTGAGGCGCGACACGAGAAGCTCTCCCGAAGAGGTCCAGAATCCACGGTTGCCACGCCTGCTGAGGTCTCGACCTGCGGCTCCAAATAGTGCAGAACTCTTTGGGGAAGGTCAGAGTGGCCAAGGAGCAGGGAGCGAGAATGCCGAGTTCGTACTCATCCGGATAAATGCTCTTGAACGCCAGAAGCTCTTTCTCTGGCTGTCCGGAAGTGAAGCTATGTAGTAGGGATCTAGCGAGTCTCGGGTCGAAGTAACAGATCGGTGAAACGGTCGAGAATGGAAGCTCGACGCACTCGATATCGATGTGTCGCGTGCGACCGACAGGACGTGAATCCAACAGCCGCTTTTCATCGCCAAGCTTGTGCTGATTGCGATAGACCGGAACGGGAGAGAAGAAGCTCGAGAGGTCCTGAGGAAACGCCGAAGTAGAGGCCTCAAGACAGCTTTCCACCTCCCACTCGAGCTGCGCCCCGAGCTTCCCAGGAAGCTGATCTCCGTCTAGAGGGAACTTGGCGTAGCGCAAGTAGTCCCTACACACAAAGGACGGTTGGACAACAGCACAGCGTAGCATTACCAAGGTTCTCGTAGAGCATACCATGAGGTGTCCTGGTCTGCCTCTACACGGGGTACCGGTAGAGCGGCTATCAGAGCCACGCTGCACGCATGCTCGTTCGACTTGAGGGCAAAGAAGTCTGCACAACGCGAAGGTGAGGCAAGAGGCTGGCTGCGCTAGGGGCGAGGCGCGTACCTCTGCTCAGAAACTTGAGTCTCATCGTGTCGAGTAGAGGAAGACCGAAGCAGGAGACGTGGCCTGTCTGGCAAAAGTGCCGCAAAAGAATTAAACAGGTTTTGCCTGCCTGAGGCCTTTCTTTTACGACCCTTTTGCCAGACAGCGAGCACACAAGTAGGAGACACGGACGCAAGGCGATGCAGAACGATAGACCTTCACCTGTGAAGCCATTCATGTTGCGCCCGAGCGAAATCGATCCAGCAGTGGACGGGGTACGTACACTCGTTTTGCCGAAGTAGAACTTCGCGTCTCGGTACGTGTAGAGAGAGACTTACCGTGTACACAACCACAGACCGTCCAGCCAGACCAAGCGCGTAGCCGCAGCCCACCCCGAGGCTTTCCTTTCCGCTTCTTTCCTTCGTTCGGCAGCAACACGTCGTCAACCAGTTGGTCGGCTGCCGCGGGCATTCGTAGAGACGTAGCTGCTGCTGAGCCGGCAACCTCTGCGGCCATCCCAACGCCTGCGGTCGGTACGAGCACCAATGGAGATAGGCCTGTTCTTTCACGGTTCTTCGCCGCGCCGTCCTTCATCCCGCCAAGGCCGCTGCCTTCAAGACCTTCGTTCTGCCTGCCACCTCGCCCTGCGGCAGTATCTCTCGGAGGTTCGGGCCTCGTCTTCTCGCCGCCAACGCGCCCGATTGTAGACGCTCGTCCCACCCCGAGTCTGTGCCTCGAGAACGAACTCAGAGCAGAAGCGACAGCTCACATTCGTACGATCAGCACGGTCCCAGATCCAAGCAGCAAGGTACCTCGCGCCATGCCCTTCTCTGTTTTTCGCCGCTAAGAAGTGAGCTCAAACAGTTATCGAAGCTAGCGGAAGGCTCTCTCGAACCTCCCAGTGAGGAAGCTCCTAGTGAGCCGCAAGGGCGTACCTCACCGCGCGAAGATCTGTCGAACAATGCCGAAGAGAAGTCGGCGCACGACATTGGCTGCGATCCAGCGCTCGACACGGTACGCGAACGGGACGAAGGGCTTAGCACTTCCGACGAGGACAGCGATGAGGACCGGAGCACGCCAAGCGACCCTGAAGAGCAGACGAGAAGCGAGGAAGCCCCGGACGAATGGCCGAACCCTGCCGAGGCTCAGATGCTAACTGCACCGACGGAGCCGAGCGAACCTGCTCCCGAGCCCCTTTCCGTCGAGGCGTCTTGCGTCGTCGAAGTGGTACCACCGAAGGAACTCGGCCGTGTCCAACCACGAGTGCCTTCCGCGCCAGCCAGCCCTTCGAAGGCCGGAGCACTGGTAGCTCGTGTCGACGGCGAGTTTGCCGAAGCGAGAGCGAAGGAACTCGGCCATGTCGAACCTACAATGCCGTCCGCGCCAGCCAGCCCTTCGAACCCCGGAGGACAGGTCACTTGTGTCGAGGTCGAGTTGCTTGCAGAACCGCAAGAACTGATCCCGACGCCGTCGGACGCTTGCGTTCAATGGTCGGCAGCACTTTCCGAACCCGCCGGACCGAGCAAATCGACAGCAGCGGAGCACTTCGTGCCGACCGAAGACCGAACGTGTCAAGTCGCGTTGCCGGAGCCAATAGAGCCTCTTCCGTCTGTCGAGGAACGAGCCCTGGACGAACCTGCCGGGCAGCCTTCCGAACGCGTGAAACCAGAGGCGATGCAATCGAGTGAAGGGTCGGCGCATCGTGAACCGACAGCCACCCGCTTATCGACCGAGGGCAAGGCGCCTTGTGGACTCCAGGCAAGCGAACCGGTGTCGGTGGCATCTGTACTCCCCGAAGCTTGCGGCAGCACACTCGCCGGGCCTCCGACGGCGTGCCTCGTACCCGAAACGAAGTCCTTGGAACCACTCATCTGCGAAGTGCTAGCACCGGTCCAACCGATGGCGACTGAGGTCGTGGAGGAAGCGCTGCCTCCGGAGTCGCAGCCTTCCGT